>CM060964.1:360677029-360881002 GCA_030765045.1 Tenodera sinensis | reverse complement strand
TCCTCATGTGTGTGTGTGTGTGTGTGTGTGTGTTGTGTGTGGTGTGTGGTGTGTGGTGTGTGGTGTGTGGTGTGTGCTGTGTGGTGTGTGGTGTGTGGTGTGTGGTGTGTGGTGTGTGGTGTGTGGTGTGTGGTGTGTGGTGTGTGGTGTGTGCTGTGTGCTGTGTGCTGTGTGGTGTGTGGTGTGTGGTGTGTGTGTGTGGTGTGTGGTGTGTGTGTGTGGTGTGTGTGTGGTGTGTGTGTGGTGTGTGTGTGTGGTGTGTGTGTGTGGTGTGTGTGTGGTGTGTGTGTGTGGTGTGTGTGTGTGGTGTGTGTGTGGTATGTGTGTGTGGTGTGTGTGTGTGGTGTGTGTGTGTGTGGTGTGTGTGTGTGGTGTGTGTATGTGTGTGGTGTGTGTGTGTGGTGTGTGTGTGGTGTGTGTGTGGTGTGTGTGTGTGGTGTGTGTGTGTGTGGTGTGTGTGTGTGTGGTGTGTGTGTGTGGTGTGTGTGTGTGTGGTGTGTGTGTGGTGTGTGTGTGGTGTGTGTGTGGTGTGTGTGTGGTGTGAGTGTGTGGTGTGAGTGTGTGGTGTGTGTGTGGTGTGTGTGTGGTGTGTGTGTGGTGTGTGTGTGGTGTGTGTGTGTGGTGTGTGTGTGGTGTGTGTGGTGTGTGGGTTGTTTGTGTGGTGTGTGTGGTGTGTGGGTTGTTTGTGTGGTGTGTGTGGTGTGTGTGTGGGTGTGAGGGTGGTGGGG
Organism: Tenodera sinensis; assembly: GCA_030765045.1. Lineage (NCBI taxonomy): Eukaryota > Metazoa > Arthropoda > Insecta > Mantodea > Mantidae > Tenodera > Tenodera sinensis. The sequence goes on along the minus strand of CM060964.1, from coordinate 360,880,274 downwards.
GCGGTGTGTGTGGTGTGTGTGGTGTGTTGTGTGTGTGTGTGGGTGTGAGGGTGGTGGGGGCGGTGTTTGTGTGTGTGTGTGCCTTTGCGGGTGTGCATGCGCGTGCGTGTCTATCAGTCTGTGGACAGCATAACTCGAAAACGAAAAGTAGCTTATAAACCAAAGCTGGTATTTAAGTTTGTCTTTCAAGGATGCGACACAAAGATTTTGAAGAAAATAGCCCCACCTTAAACTACCCTTTACATGGAAAATTTTTTGAAAATTTTGATTTTCTTGAAAATGGCTCTAACAATTTTGATTCAAATTTCATATGATATTTTTCATGAGATATTTTTATGACAAATGATATGTATATCTTGAATTTTCTGGCTATAGCCACTGTAGTCGTATTTACTCTGGACAACCTTTGTATAACTGGTAAACTGTTAGAGATAGATAAAGTCATACTATACAAAAAAATGTTGTTGTTGTTTTCTAGTGCCTTGCATCTGGCAATGAAGCCATTAGCATTCGTGCTTTCCAATACTTTTGAACTGTAGTTTCTTCTGATCTTAATGCTTCACAGGTCTTCAAGTGGTCTTCGTTCATTTCTGCTGGATCGTTACACAGGACACATATTGGTGAAGCTGAGATACCTATTCTGTAGAGATGACTTGCTAAGCAGTCGTGATTTGTCAGTAGTCGGAAGGCTGCAACCGCTCTCTTCCTTGGTCTCTGGGGGATTATATCTGGGTTGGAAAGTAGTGTAACCCATTTTTTATCTTTGGCATTTGTTTCTATTTCTTGTAGGTATGAATGAGAACATTTTTTAATGATCAAGCGTTTTATTGAGGAATATGAGAAATTGAATTTAGACTTTTGTTTTATTGTTGTGCCTTTCTTTGCAAGTGAGTCTGCAGCTTCATTCCCCATGACTCCACAGTGTGCTGGAATCCATTGGAGATGAACAGTCTTATTAACTTTTTGGAGTTGTGTTAACATTTTGTAGCATTCTCTAATTTTTGTTGACTTCTTCGTAGTATTTGAACATATTCCCTGAATTGCAGCTTTAGAATCTGAAAGAATTACTGCCTTGTTAAATTTATTTAAGGGAAGATTTAATAATTGTTGGAGAGCAATGTATATAGCCTCTATTTCTCCATCATAATTTGTTGTGTCTCTGCCAACAGAATGATAAAAGGAAAAATGTGAACACGTAACTCCAGCTCCAGTAAGGTTTTCTGTGGAGGATCCATCAGTATATATCTGCAGCCATTCTTCTGTGTGATATCTAGTATTGATTGTTTCCAGTGCTAGAAGTTTTTGTATTTCTTTTGGTGTGTCTGATTTACTTATTTCCGCTATTAATTCCAAATTGAAGGTAGGTTGCAATAATTCCAATGGATTTTCTCTTATAAGTAGATTTTCTCTGGTGTTAGGAATGTTCAATTTGGATTTAATCTGTGTTACCTTTTCTAGGAAACTACTATGAGTTTTAAGGATTGAAGGGGGGAGGTTCTCTTCTGTCCATTTAGAGTTTGGCAGTCGTAACATTTTCATGTTGGAGCAATGCTTGTTCTTCTATTTTTGTTGCTATTGATGGGGTCCGTGTTAAGGCAAGCATGACATCAATAGGTGTGGATTTAACTGCTCCAGTGATTAAGCAAAGAGCCTGATTTTGTATTTGTTCAAGTTTATTGATGTTAGTATTTGCTGCTGTTATTAAAGCTTCAGAACAGTACAAGAGGTTTGGTTTAACATACATTTTGTATGTTGTGTTAAGGACTCTCCTTGAGCAGCCCCATTTAGCACCAGCTAACCTTTTCAGGATTTGCAGTTTCTTTTCAACCTTTTCTGAGATGTTTGTTATATGTTTTTTCCAACTTAGCTTTCTGTCGAAAGTGATGCCTAAGTATTTGGCATCATCAACTGCTTTGAGTGGTTTACCATTGTAATTTATGTTAATATTAACCGGTTTGTATTTTAGTGTAAATAATTCATAATTTGTTTTTTCCACATTGATAGTCATGAGATTTTTGGAGCTCCATTCATGTACTTTGTTTAGGGCTGTTTCTATTCTGTCTTTAACTAATTCAGGTTTTTTTTTGAGAGCCTGAAGTCCAAATGACTACATCATCAGCAAATAAAGCAATTTTGGTTTCTAAAGTTTTATTATTGATGGAAGGTCATTTATGTATATGTTAAAGAGTGTTGTGCTCAGAACAGCACCTTGTGGAAGTCCTCGGTGTGTTTGTTTATATTTGGAAATGTATGTATAATATTTTGTGGCACACAATCTTTGTGAAATAAACTGAGTTATCCATTTAAGCATGTTACTTTTCACACCTATTGATTGCAACATCTCAATTAATTTGTTTCTCCAGATACGTGTTATACAGTTTAAGTAGGATTTGTTTTCCTTTCCTGCCAAGGTGTTTAATAAACTCTGGGTGGATCTTGTCAGGTCCTGGAGATTTTTTGTTCTGTAAGTGTTCTATTGCTAAATCCAGTTCTGTTTCCTTAAAATCCTGAATAAAAATATCATTTCGTATATCTTTTGGCTTATTAGTTTCTCTGATAGTTTTTTGGATAGCTTTATCTTGTTTTTTATATGCTTGGGGTATTCTTTGTGACTGAGCATATAACTTGTTAAGGGATTCTGCTATTTCCCTATCTGTAGTTAAGCTTTTGTTGTTATGTTTTAATGGTTCAGTTATATTTTTTGGTAATTTTGTTTTATTAAGGAATTTGTATATTTCATTTCCATCTTTCCGATGGTCTATATGTTCTACAAAATTTGTGAAACTGACCTTCTTTGCTGTAATTAATTCTTTTTTAAAAATGGCTGCTTTTCTTCTCCAGTTTTATACATCTTCTGGACACTTGGTTCTTTCGGCTTTTACTCTTGCTATATTTCTTTCGTGTTTTAACTTAGATAAAGATGGAGACCAAAGGTAGCTATATTTCTTTAACTTTCCTTTGGGGATATGTGTTTTGGCTGCTGTCGATAATATTTCACAAGTTTTTTTTATTCATTTCATCTGTTGACTTGAACTCTGATTCTAACAGTATATTACCCTTCCCTTCTATCTCATTTTGGAAACTGGACCAATCTGCTTTTTTAAAATTCCAAGAAGTTTTAATTTTTGGTTTGTTACTTTTATTTATTAGACCTCTTATGGAGTTTATGGTGATTCTGTGGCCTGAACCTGGGTCTTCTATTATTTCTCTTTTTGTATTGTCAATTATGTCAGATGACACCATCAGAAAATCAGGATTTGTACCTGAACCATTATAATGAAGGTAAGTAGGTGGATCGTAAACGTAAACCGCGCGCTACAGCCCACGAAGGGCCAAGGCCTACTGCCCAGCCGCTGCATCCCCCACCTCTGCCCACTACAGGCGTCATTGGTGAGGTGCAGTACTGGAGGGTGGGACGTGGTCAGCGCCCCGAGCCCTCCCGGCCAGTTAGGCAGTCTTCTCGACCTGGGGCCACTACTTCTCCATCAAGTAGCTCCTCAATTGGTCCCCCCGGGACCTAACGAGGCTGAGTGCACCCCGTGCCAGACCTCCCAGAGGGGATAAAATCCCCATGCTGGTACCGGGGATCGAACCCGGGTCCTCTGTGCCACAGGCAAGCGCGCTGCCAGCTGCACTACGGAGGCGGCCAAGTAGGTGGATCATTTGGATTAAATATTAATTCCATTGTTGATGTGTTTAATAGGTCTTCTATGACTCTTCCTGCTGAATTTATATCTCTGTAGACCCACCTAGGGGAGTGTGCATTAAAATCACCTATTAAAATACTTTTGGGTTCTATGGGAATAGAATTTAGATGTAGTGTATTGTCTGCAGGATTGTAGATACTGTAAATTCTATAGTGGTAGTTACTTTTCCATACTTCAATTTTAACTATTTCTGATTTATCTTGTTCTTCCATTGTTTTTTGGATTTGGATAGTAGCTTTCATATTTATTTTAATTCCTGTAAGAATACCACTTGCTATTTGACTAGCCTTTGGAAGTATATGTGTAGTGCACTTATCCATTTCAAAGTATATTTGCTGTTCTTCTGATATATTGGCTTCTTGTACTGTGAAGACATCTATATCTTGGTCTTTTAATATTTTCATTAACTCTTGTTTATTAGGCTGGGACATGCCTCCTGCATTCCATTGTAGAATTCTTAGAGTATTGGAATTGTTGTGATGAAATTTGCCTAAAGATGTCCCCACCCGGAGATCCGATTGGGAGACAGTTTTAACTCCGGAATATTTATCTTTAGGACTCATACTCATGTGTGTGGCTTTCATGTAACTGTTTTCTTAACGGGCACCAGTTTTACAATGTGGCAGTTACATCACCCGACTTAAACCCCCATTTTGCAAGGGGGACCACACCTATTGTTGGTCAACGAGTCCATCGGACCAAGCCGGGAGGACTAAATAGGTGGTATTTAGATCCACCGACCTTCCCCTCATGTGCCTCTGAGGGACGCTCTTGTGCTGTAATAGGCCAGCACATATGTAAAGGGCATTTCCTCCATTTTAGATGAAACAGTTGCACCGCTGTGATTCGGTCCGCAGAGCCTCATCTGTTAAAAGCAGGGTGCACCACGGGCAGGATGAGGATGGGAATTGGGTAGGAGAGGCTATAGGAGGCGCATCACTACCCTTTGCACCCCTACAAAAAAAAATGTTGTTGTTGTTGTTAGCTAATGCTGGATTTCTGACAATGAAGTCATTAATCCTCTTGCTCTCCAATATTCCTCACTGATGATATTGAGGAGAGCAATAGCAGTATAGTAACCGCTTTTTAGAGAGCACCATATTTTTATGTTTTATGTTTTTGTAGTTCTTGCTTAAATACACAATTATTATGCTTAAATACACAATTATTATATGTCTCAATAAATTTTCTTATAGGGTGAACCATTTCAGAGATATTCCTTGTTATGTGTGTGAGGTTCGGAAAACTTGAAGCTTTTCGTGAAATGGAACATCATTGTTCATTTTTTAAATGCTAAGTGTGCAAAGAGAATGGAATCTCAAAGTTTTGAAAGATTTGAGTAACGCTCAAAGCCTACTCTATTCTAATATTCCCCTTGCACCTACAAAGAAATAAGCAATAAGATAATTTGTACAAATGTTTATCTCAACTAACATGAAGAAGATATAGGAATAAGAGTTCATAAGAACGGTTGGTACAAGAGTAGAGAAAGTCATGTGAGTGCAACTCATAAGATTTTTTGTATAATACTGTTCATTTACTACATTTTCCATTACAAAGTATACAAAGTTTAGTAATACTACATGCATTATAATTCATTATGCATATTATCCATTTACAACCTAATTCTATCAAGTTAATATATAGCATCAGTTCCTGGGTGTAGTGATGTATTAATTTCGTTTTATTGAATGCCCATTTTCACAGTTTGATAATGATATTGTTTCTGAAAATGCTTCTTTGTTTTTCTAGTTTTGCATATTTGAATAATAGGTGGTCTATTGATTGTTCTGCTTTTCTGCATGTACACATAGGGCTGTTTTTTATTTTAAAATGACAATAATGTCTATTTACCCCGTGTCCTGTTAAGAAGGTGGTTATTTTTCCGGATAACGAAAAATTCGATTTCAGTCTGTTTTTCACACTGGGTAGATTGGCTTATTTCGCCTGGAAGGGAAGAAGGAAGGGACCAAGTTTCACGTTTCTTTATTTGTCATTTCGGGGGTTTTGCGCAGTACCGCATAAGCACCTGCGTTATTTACGGTAATGATGCGCTGCCTTCGTGAGAAGCGAGCGACTTGTAGGTGTTGTTACTGGGCTACACCCATGGCTAGGCCCTGAGTGTAGCACGCAGTGCTTCGGCGAGGCTCTATGGCTGGCGGGGTGTTGTGGTAGTGACGATTTTTCTTGGGAGAGAAGTAATGGTGGTGGGTGAGGAGAGAATTGTAGAGTTGGAGATCATTACTTCGTGTCTTCAGGCTTCCAGTTCGGGAACTTAATGTCGTCAATAGTGATGCCTTGGTTGTTGCAGAGTCTGTACCTGCACTGAGGGGGGCATGGTTCCCGGCCGTGGAAGGCGTAGCCGCCACGGCGGTACCGCGAGATCTGCTCCTCAGTCAGCTGGCGTGGTTGTGTTGGTGTTGCTACCTGGCGTGGTTGTTGCTGAATTGGTGTTGGTGGAGCTACTGGCTGGTGATGGTCGCTGTGGTATTGTGTAGTGGCGTCTATTGTAGTTGTAGTTGTGGTGATCTTGTTCTCTATCCTAAACAGCTTGCGCTGTATGGACTTGAGAAGTGCAGTGTTGTCCAGTTCGATGATGGCAGCACGCAGCTGGTGAAGTAGCCGAGCTGCGGCGTTAAACCCTGTAGTGTGGTGGATTAGTTGGCGGGCAATCGCAGCATGACGCTTGCGGTTGACCCGTCTCTGCTTGTTGAGATTGTGGTGCAAGGTTACTATTGACTGTTGCAGTTCCGGAACGCTCTCAGCGGCGATGGCTCGAACTTCTACCATTGCAGAGGAGAGTTCTTGAAGCTCGCTGGTGGAGGGTTGTGGCAGGGCTGCAACTGCCGATGATAGTGAGGAGACGGCGCTGGTCAGGTTCTTGCAGGCGTCCTCGATTCTGCGAAGACGGTCATCAAGGCCGGTGATCACTGTGGTAATTTGCTGGGCCTCGATGCTGTGAGGTTCCACGTGTGATGCTGCTGCAGCGTATGATGTGGTGTCACGTGGTGTGGAGGCTACGGCGGGGGTTGGTGTGGCTGTGTGGTGTTTGTCACCGCACCTTTTGTGCTGGGTGTGTATGTGCGTGCGTGCGTGGATGGATGGATGGAGGGCGGGAGGGAGGGAGGGAGGGGCGGGCGGAGGAAGGGACGGACGAACGGCGGGTGGGATGGACGGTCGGAGGGAGGGACGGATGGACTGACGAAGGGAGGGACGGACGGAGGGAGGGAGGGACCGACGGGCGGACGGACCAACGGACGGAGGGAGGGACAGACGGAGGGAGGGACGGACGGAAGAACGGGTGGACGGACGGAGGGAGGGACAGACGGAGGGAAGGAGGGACGGATGGACGGACGGAGGGAAGAAAGGGCGGACGGACGGATGGAGGGAGGGACAGACGGAGGGAAGGACGGACGGAAGGAGGGACGGATGGATCGACGGAGGCAGGGACGGACAGACGGAGGGAAGAAAGGGCGGACGGACGGACGGACGGAGGGAGGGACAGACGGACGGAAGGAGGGATGGATGGATCGACGGAGGGTGAGACGGACGGACGGAGGGAAGAAGGGGCGGACGGAGGGACGGACGGAGGGAGGGACGGAGGGACGGATGGAGGGACGGACAGAGGGACGGACGGAGGCAAGAACGGGCGGACGGAGGGAGGGACGGAAGGAGGGAAGGATGGATCGACGGAGGGAGGGACGGACGGAGGGAAGAACGTGTGGACGGACGGACGGACGGAGGGAAGGACGGACGGAAGGAGGGACGGATGGATCGACGGAGGGAGGGACGGATGGACGGAAGGAGGGACGGATGGATCGACGGAGGGAGGGACGGACGGAGGGAAGAACGTGTGGACGGACGGACGGACGGAAGGAGGGACGGATGGATCGACGGAGGGAGGGACGGACGGAGGGAAGAACGGGCGGACGGACGGATGGAGGGAGGGACAGACGGAGGGAAGGAGGGAGGGACGGACGGAGGGAAGAACGGGCGGACGGACGGATGGAGGGAGGGACAGACGGAGGGAAGGAGGGACGGATGGACGGACGGAGGGAAGAAAGGGCGGACGGACAGATGGAGGGAGGGACAGACGGAGGGAAGGACGAACGGATCGACGGAGGGAGGGACGGACGGACAGAGAGAGGGAGGGACAGACGAAGGGAAGGAGGGACGGATGGATCGACGGTGGGAGGGACGGACGGAGGGAAGAACGGGCGGACGGATGGAGGGAAGGACGGACGGAAGGAGGGACGAATGGATCGACGGAGGGAGGGACGGACGGAGGGAAGAACGTGTGGACGGACGGACAGACGGAGGGAAGGACGGACGGACGGAAGGAGGGACGGATGGATCGACGGAGGGAGGGATGGACGGAGGGAAGAACGGGCGGACGGACGGATGGAGGGAGGGACAGACGGAGGGAAGGATGGACGGACGGAGGGAGGAACGGGCGGACGGACGGATGGAGGGAGGAACAGACGGAGGGAAGGAAGGACGGATGGACGGACGGACGGAGGGAAGAAAGGGCGGACGGACGGATGGAGGGAGGGACAGACGGAGGGAAGGACGGACGGAAGGAGGGACGGATGGATCGACGGAGGGAGGGACGGGCAGATGGAGGGAAGAACGGGCGGTTGGACGGACGGACGGAGGGAGGGACAGACGGAGGGAAGGACGGACGGAAGGAGGGACTAATGGATCGACGGAGGGAGGGACGGACGGACGGAGGGAAGAACGGGCGGGCGGAAGGAGGGATGGATGGATCGACGGAGGGTGAGACGGACGGAGGGAAGAAAGGGCGGACGGACGGAGGGACGGACAGAGGGAGGGAGGGACGGATGGACGGAAGGAGGGACGAATGGATCGACGGAGGGAGGGACGTTTGGATCGACGGAGGGAGGGACGGATGGAGGGAAGAACGTGTGGACGGACGGACGGGCGGAGGGAAGGACGGACGGAAGGAGGGACGGAAGGATCGACGGAGGGAGGGACGGACGGAGGGAAGAACGGGCGGACGGACGGACGGAGGGAGGGACAGACGGAAGGAGGGACAGATGGATCGACGGAGGGACGGACGGGTGGACGGAGGGAGGGACGGAGGGAGGGAGAGACGGACGGGCGGATGGAGGGACAGACATAGGGACGGACGGAGGGAGGTACCGACGGACGGAGGGAGGGATGGCCGGACGGCGGGAGGAACGGAGGGGGGACGGACGGACAGAGGGAGGGACGGAGGGACGGATGGACGGAAGGAGGGAAGAACGGGTGGACGAACGGAGGGACGGACGGACCGACGGACGGGCGGGTGGTGGGAGGAGGGACGGACGGACGGACGGAGGAAGGGTCGGACGGACGGATGGATGAATGCATGTAACTAATGCTCTGGTGTCAACAATGAAGTCATTACTCTTGCTTCCCAGTATTAGATGTCATTATCTTGATAATTTTGTAAAGCTGAACAGTTTTGTAGATGTTGTCTATCCATTTCTATATCTTGAGAGCACAATACACAATTTGGAAAAGTTAGTATGCCAATTCTGTGGAGATGTTTTCCCAGGCAATCATGTCCAGTAGTAAGCCTCGTCATGGCAATATCACATTTATGTCACAACTCAAGAATTACAGAGGGATTTTCCACAAGTACTTTCATATTTCAGTTACCAATTTGTTCAGTTAGTCCAAATTTATAATTATTAATTTTTTTCATTATAATACTTTTAAATGAATCATATGAAAAGGATTTTGTTTCTTTCTGTTTAATTTTACATCCTTTTTACTTTCTCTACTGGTAAGTAGTGGAAGTATTGTATTTCACCCAAAAATTTGATGTCAAGATTTCACCAGAAATATATGTTTTGAGACCCCCTGAATCCAAAAAAAGCAATTTTAGACAAATGTCTGTGTGTGTTTCTGGGTGTCTGTCAGTCTGTGGACAGCATAACTCAAAAACAAAAAGTCGGTTAAGAACCAAAGTTGGTAGTTAAATTTAATGTCTTTCAAGGATGCGACACGAAGATTTTGAAGAAAATAGCCCCACCCTAAGCTGCCCTTTACATGGAACATTTTTTGAAAATTTAGATTTTCTTGAAAATGGCTCTTAACGATTTTGATAAAATGTCAAATGTTTGAGATATTTTGATGACAAATGAAATGTATATCTTGAATTTTCTGGCTATAGCCCCTATAGTCGTATTTACTCTGAACGACTTTTGCATAACTGGTAAACCGTTAAAAGATAGACCAAATCATACTCTACAAAAATTATAGATGTTGCTAAAATAGACAATTTATGTCTGAATAAATTTTCTTGTAGGGAGAACCATTTCGGAGATATTCCTTGTTATGTGTGTGAGTTTCGGAAAACTTAAAGCTTTCGTGAAATGGAACATCGTTGTTCATTTTTTTATATGTTAAGTGTGCAAAGACAACAGAATCCCAAAGCTTTAAAACATTTGACTGTCACACAAAGCCTACTGTATTCTAATATTCCCCTTGCACTTACAAGGAAATAAGCAATAAGATAATTTGTACAAATGTTTATCTCAACTAAGATGAAGAAGATATAGGAATAAGAATTTGTACAAGAGTAGAGAAAGTCATGTGAGTGCAGCACATCAGATTTTTTACTGATATATCAACCGTTTCATTCCCCTGAATTCCTCAGTGGGCTGGAATCCATTGTAAAACTACACATTTTCCAAGTTTTTAATGGTGTGGATTATATTTTGTATTTTTAGAATTTTTGCCATTTTTAATACAATGTTGATGCTACAGCTTGAATTTCTGCTTTAGAATCTGACAGAATAACAATATTCTTGAATCACTGCAGCCAAATAAGAATGCTGTGGAGCAAGAGATTAACTTTGACATCAAATTTGTAGTATTTCTTCTAGCTTGTTTGTAGAAAGAGAAGAATTTGTGTGTTCCACGAACTCCAGCTCTGTATTCATCTAAGAGAGAGCTATCTGTATAAATGTGTCCAGTTTACAGAAGGCTAATTTGTGTGTATAGTTTCTAAAGCTAAACCCTTTGCCATGTCTGGAGGAGTTTCCCTTTTACTAATAAAATTATTTAAATTTAGGTTATAATAATTGGTGAAGTTATCAGTTGGTTTGATACCATGTATTATGTTCAGAAGTTAAAATGTAACATTGGTGAAACCGACCCTTAATTTTATTGTTAGTGACATGACCCAGGTCCTCCCAGTAATTCAATATTCGTTTTTGTTTTAGGTGGGGTTCCTGGATTATGGAACTACTGAACTTGTAAAGAAGGATACTCTGAGATATCTTCATCAAGATTTTGGCAAACTTCCTGCGCAAGCAATAAGAGCCAGGCTTGCCAATTTGCGGCCAATTAAAGGTCTTCATGTACCTTGGCCCATAGATACATGTAAATGCTTCTTAGATTTGGTGGCTGGAAAGACAATGATTGCCACTGTTCATAAGTTTAATTACTGGGTAAGTAGTATGCATATGTATACTTGTTATTGGTTGAAAACCATTATCTAAACCGTGTCTCAACCTTAGGTGACAGTACATGTTAACCCTTCCCAAGCGGACGTGTTTTATGACTCTGAGCAGAAGGCAATTTTGCTAAAATATGAAACTCTTTAAATACAGTTAAAACTATATAAACATGCTCAAATGTACTGAAACACATAGTATACCTTGGTTTTTGTTGAATTGAAGCATTCCATTGTACTCCAGGAGTGAAGTTTTATTGATCCACATAAAAATGTTGTTACAAAAACGGCATAAGTAGCACTTCTCCATCTTGTACAGCATAGTTTGTACATATAGGTATTCACAAATAAACCAACAGTGCTTCAGGAACTAAATAGTGTCACATTCTGATATTGAATACTTCCATTTGTAATAGTAATGGTAATGATGATAAATTATAAACGTTTTGATAGAAATGTGCAGTTACACCTAGCTAGGGCAGGGTATTGAAAATGTGTATATGATTTTCATAGCAACTTGTTTATGTCAGTACTATTTACACAGGAAAATGTATGAATAATAGATAATGTTCAAGGAAGTGGGTAGTTTCATTTAGAAATGTTCTTCTGTGTGACATATTTTATAACACACATCTGGATGAAGAGGCAGCTTGGAAATGCAGGCTTCGCAAAAGTAGAATGCTTTTTTGGTTTGTTTTTTTGCCCTACATACCACACAAGGATTTGCCCAACTTCCTTGTTCTCTTCTCGCAATGAAGTGTGGAAATCCATTTAGTCTTTGTGATGTTTGGCTCTGAGTAATATGACCCTTACTTGATGTAGCATGGGTTTGCTGTGCTCCCATGCGCTCTGCTACCAGAGACCTGACCAGATCCTTACAAAATTTTCTGTGCGACAAAGGCTTCTTATTTTTTGGTACAGCAGATATGAATTCACAATGCACACTTCCAGCAGCCAGAAAAACATTTTCCTATACCACTTGCGTGTTCTCTTGCAAAACGGATACTGCGCAATTTAATTCAGTTCTATCAACACTGCCCATGTGTTGAGTACAATCCAAAATAACATTTGGTTTCAATGTTGCTGCCTGGTTGGGGAATTTCAAAGGAACCTCCATAATTTCATTTTTGTCACCCTTATGGCTGGTACTGAGCACGGCTACAATTATTTTGTCTTTCCAAGATAAGGCCAGCATTGTTTTATTTCGGAAGCTTTTTATTTCACCCCTTTTCATTTGCTTTATGTTACCTGGCTTCAGTTGATATAGCATATTTTTTCTGTTACCCATACCTGTACCAGTAGTCACCATATTCATTTTCCACAGCTCATCAGCTAATTCAGGTGAGGTATAATACCTGTCTGTGTAAATATGGAAACCTCTAGGTGGGTCTATAGGATCTTTTAGAAGGGAAGAACATAGGTCTTTCACAACAAGGGTAGTTTTCAGGAGGTTAGAATTGGATTCAACTTTTCCCAAAGAAGGCTGAAAATTATATAGGTATCCATTGGAAGCATCAGATAAGGAGAACATTTTTATTCCAAATTTTGTAGGTTTGTTTGGGTTATACACTTTGAATTTCACTCTTCCCTTGTAGCTGATAGTGCTCTCGTCTACTGATACAAATGGGCCTGGGGAGTAAAATAAACTACATTTTTGCCTTATTTTTGGCATTACATCTTGAATAAGCTCTTCTTTTGATAGTTTTCTGTTTCCCTCAGCATGAGCAAAATGAAGATTCCAAAATAAAAGTAGAAATTCGTCTCGTGCAAATACATCACCAAAAAAAGGAAATTTATCTACCCAACTTGTAGAAAAATAGTCTGTGACGTCAGAAGTAGGGTGAAGCCCCATATTGATAATCACGCCAATCAGTGCTTTTATATTGGGAATTTCTGGTGGATTCCAGGAAGCAATCCTGACTTTTTTTGTTGGTGGTGTCGCCTGTTGTTTTTTTATGTTACTCTGAATACATGTCTCCTCAGTAATTATTTGCGTAATTTTGTAATAAAAAAATAGGCCAAAAAATTCTGCTGGAAGCGTATTCTCATCAAAATGAGAAGGAAGTATTGGTCCCTGCTGGATATTGTGCAATGGGATACTAGATGTAGAGCCAGGGTCAAAATTACTCACCTCTGCCCAGCGTGTACAGCTGTCTGCAGCATCACTTATGTCACTCTCGCTCTCACTTGCACTTACACACAAATTTTTGCATATATCACCCTCATCATCACTGAGCACAAAATCCGATAAGTCACTATCACTTTTGTTCAACAATTCTACAATTTTTTGCTCTGTCAACCCTTTCTTCCCTGCCATTCTGTCAAAAAACGAAAAAAAAACTCTTGCTTATTTGATGCAATCACCACACTGTTTATTCCTACACTACTGAGAACTACAACAGAAATTGTTAAAATATGAAAAATCGGGGATTAGCTGACCACAAACATCTGAAAGAACATTTCCTGCCATCTATTGGCAGTATATATGAATTATTTGAGCGAGAGGAACTGATCACAATAGCTCTATGACTCCAAACCCATATAGGGGTTTTCGCTCATTAGGGTCCAGACAGGTCACCCATATATGGGCTTTCGCTCACAAAGGGTTAAATGGGGTGCCATGTTGCAACATGTACGATATGTATGCCCCAAAGTTGTGAATCTTGCTCCATCACCCCAATGTGGCCTGAGTCCTGTACTTAGTCCTTCAATTGCTCTACACTTTTGTCACTGTATGGCCCAAATTTACAAATGACTAATCTGTACAAACAATTGATTTCCCCTGGTACCTCTGCCTTTTTATGTATTTTAGATATCTATACCCCGATCTGATAATATTGTCTCTCTCTATTAACATGCACTTGTTATCCATTCATATTTGAACCCCAAATTGTAGAATTGACTCAGGGTGGCTCTTTGTTAGGGTATCATCACCGTTGACCCTTGACAAAATTATATTCAACGTGGGTGGAATACTTTGAAACGGCAACAAATGAACAATTCACCGCTTTACACTATTCCATCATATTGTGTTTATCTAGCACTTTTTTTGGTCTTCCTGCCCTTTTTGGTTTCTTTTCCAGTGGCGTTCTTAGAGGTCATTTCATTAGTTCCTTTTCAATCCCATACACTACTGATTCTGGACACCTGATAGTCTTAGCTGTTTCACTGCTTTACTAATGCTCATATTACTTGAAAAACACATTCATAATTATTTAGCATTCCTTACTTCTTTATTTACTGATATGCAGTCTCTTCCTAGGTTTTCTCTCCATAACTACAAATATTTACGGAAAATTTAAAATAAATAACGTAATAACACTTCACAGGTTCCACATAGTCTAAGCACACACTTCTTTACGAACTTATGTTAACTTTTACTGCTGCCTTCTGTGTCACGCCTAGCACCTTTGAGTTGAATAGATGCATAACTTTTGTTTGCCTTACATGATGAAAGCAAAATTACAGGATTCTAGTTTATTTTAAAAACTGTCTTTAACCCCCCTCAACATTTATAACTTACTCTAAGAAAAAAATATAGTTGTAACCTAGCACTTAGTTTATTAGTAGTGCATGATGGGCATAGAAACAACAAATATCAGACTTTTACTAAAAAATATGCCTTCTGTAGAAATTTGGGCCTACAGAAATGTATAATGACTCTAAAAAGGATGTAATCTGATAAAGGAAAATATTCTGCATAGGATAATGTGTTCATACCTGAAAATTATAACTGAATGTTTATCACATGCTATTAGTAACCTGACAACAGTATGAGAGTAGAAAAGGACGAAGTTGTTTGCAATTTGTATGCACTAGATAGAGACAGATATATCCCATTTAACTCCATACTGTCATCTAAGGGTGAGACAGGCTATAGACAGCTGGCACTAAAAGTAGAGCCTTTAACATATTTTTAACCAGGGCCCGGATGTTTATGACATGTCAGTTTTTGCTCACAGTTTATTTCCATGGAAAATATAAGCGAAGCACGATTTTATCAATGATGATTAACATTATGCAATTCTCATGGGTCATATGAAGTCATTTTGGCATTTTTAATGTTTTTTGTTATTTTCCTGTCTTTTTCATATTATTATAGTAATATTTTCTCTTAAATATTCCTAGTTTTGTCATATTTTTATATTTCTATTCCAATTATGCATATGTGCTTGTAGTCATCCCAAAGACGATTTTTCACATCCCCAATCCTTGCCTGTAATATTAGGAGCTCTTTTTCCTGTTACAATTTTCTGTGCAAATAGGAGATTGTTCATTTTTTAAATCTTTATAATGTATGTAATTTGCTGCTGTAGTTCTTTCTGATTGCCCTTCAAAACGTGACATTTATTTAATTTTATGCAGAGTTAAGGGTTAGCTCTGGATTGAACAATTATATAAATTCAAAATGCAACACTAAAATTTGTTATTTATTTATTATTGAGTGTATTAAATTTTTAAAGTAGATTTTCAGTATAATGTTAACGTGAACAGTATTACATTTTTGAAATGCCCCCATAAAATTTTGAGGTCATAATTATTGTCATATTTTAAAATTTTTTTCGATCATAAGTGCTTACATATTTCTAACACTTTTAGGTCATAAACATTTGGGCCCTATTTATAAGATTCCATTTGTTGCCATCATTGTTTCTTGGAGTGGAAAGTATGTGTAAGTTAAACAGAGGCCTTATATCAATGAATGTAATTGCTAGGAGTGATGATTTTTAGTATTTTGTAGCACATATGAATTTTCAATTTAGTATTTTATAATATTATAGTATGTAATTGGAGCTAATTGAATTTATATTGAACTAATATAGGTTAAAGCAACACAGGAAAATAGGACGAATTGATACAGGCCAAAGCTTAACACTGAAAAGAGAACTTTATTCTCACTCAAAACAAAATACACATTCTGAATTTGTCATGCAAGTTCGTGAATCAGTAACTGTTGAATGAACAGGATATACAGTTAACATTTTGTTCCTTGATATGTGTTCTTGTCGCTCATAATTAAATTGTGATTACTGAAATATATTTGTTTGTTCACCAGCCCATGGCCTTAGGGGAATGAAGGGGAAAGGAGAGACATTCTACATAGCATAACCCTAGTTTTATATACTTCCGTCCAAATGTTGTTCTGTTTTGTTACATTGCCAACTTATCTCCAATGTTATGAAATGCTGGACTTTGACAATAAAGCCATTAGCACTCTTGCTCTCCAATATTTCTCTGTGGTGGATCCAACAGGTAGAACTTCACAGGTTTGTAGATTATCATTTGTTCTTTGTTGCATAGAGGACAATTTGGATTTGTGTAAATTCCTCCTTTGTGTAAGTGATTAGCCAAATAATCATGTTCCATAAGTAATCTAAATTTTGCTACTGCAGTTTTTCAAGTCATTTCTGGAATAATTTCTGGCTTTTTAATTAGAACTGTTACACAGTGTTTGTGTTTGCTTGATTTTGTATTTTTATAGATGTAAAAGCTAAGCTTTAATTTTTATTCTGAGCTAAAGTTGAAATTTTTTGGCAAGAAAATCAGCAGTTTTATTTCCAGCAATTCTGCAATGTGCAGATATTCATTGTAATTCAGTTCTTTTCTGTAGTTTTTGGAGTTGTTGGTTCATTTTGTGACATTCTTTAATTTGGATTGACATATGCGTTTGTTGGATATAGTGCTGCTTTAGAATCAGAGAGTATGACAGCATTTTGAAGTTTATCTACTCTGTATAGAAGGTGCTGAAGTGAAATTTGAATAGCCGTAGCATCAAGCTTTGTTGTATAGGATTCCGCTGATTGGTAAAATGAGAATCAAGCTTCCTGATCCTGAGTTGTTATCAATAGTAGATCCATCTGTGTAAATATGTAGCCATTCTACTGGTGGGTATCTACTATTCACAGCTTCTAATGCTGGTGCTTTTAGTACAGGTTTGGAAATTTCATATTTTGTAACTGCTTCTACTAAATCTAGCTGAATATTAATTGGTTCGAAAAATAGAGGCTTTTCTCCTTTTCAAACCTTTTCTTTAGATTTAGGAAGATTCAACTCTGTTTTTAATTCTGTGACTTTGGACAGGAAACTTGTTTATGTCTTCAACTTGGTTGGTTGTAACAATCTTTTTTACCATTTTGTTGTTAACTGTAGCATTTTTTCATGGTGTATTAGTGTCTGCGCTAAAGTTAGACATACCAGAGCGTTCTGGGTTAAGGCTTGCATTGGAGTCATTCCACGTTGAATCGAAGAAAATATGGCAAAAAATGACCTTGATCTCTCAGATTTTCTTGAAATTTTTTTTTTTGGTGTTTTGGAACAAAATATTTTTGACCTGTGTTTCTTCGTTTTATATAAAAAAATTTATTTTGGCAGATATTAATTTTTGAAATGTCCCAAAAATCGCGCGCTCCTCACTCTTCGATCAATCATACCTCCGATTACTTGATCTTTGGCTCAAATTAAAGATAAATTGCAGTATTTTGTGAGGTATTTATTAGAAAATTTTATTAATTATTAATAATATCATATCCTATACAATTAAAGTTTTAAACTTAGATAATAACATAAACTCGACCATTTAAAAATCTGGAAAAAGAACTAAAAATACAATGAAGTTTATTCAATATTCTCAGAAAAAATCAAAATGGAGTCTCTAATAGTTCAGTTGTAATTAACTTTGCAAATTACTGCAGCGGTGACGGCAGCAGTGATGGCTCCCGTAACCTTGCACTTATTGCCACCTTCCCTTAGGGACTCTGTCCACTGCTTGAGGTTCCATGCACGTTACAACAGTACAGTAAGGAGAACACTGCTAGCTCACACTATTATATGTACACTATTAGCATCTTCAAACTATTTTTAAAATCTGCATTTTAAACTAATGTTTCCATAAAACACACAACTTTACCCCCTTCTTCGAAAGAAAATTGTTTCACTAAAGCTTCAGTTTTTGACAAAGGAATGAAGGAGTGTAATTTTAAAGCACAGCTGGACCCATCGTTCTTGGTCCCTGACCTTGAATGGAAGTCCTGTTGGCAAACCATAATTTGTGTCATTTTCATCAGCTCATATTGTATAATTCTGCAAATGAAACCATGTACATGGGGAGGGAGGGGGAAGGTAGTGATGTCTGCATGATCTGAGACAGTGTTACTAATTCACACATGCTTTTTAGTGCAGCGTGCAGTTGAAGATATAGTTAGATCTTTGCGATAAAGAGTGAACATAGTGAATTTGTGAGACATTGATCATAGCGTAAAACAATTATGCCACCTGTACGTTCTAAATTAGGGACCAAAACATTACACAGTCAGAGTAGATAAATTATTTCAAATGTATGGACGTACATGAAGGAAGAAGCTAAAACCAAAGAACTGCTTACATCAGAAGATTTTTTTAAAAAGATTCAGAAGTTCAAAAGCACGTATCAAATGCCACAGGAGTATCAGAAAGAAGGTATATTGTGGAGATATTTTTCTGTATGGACTGTACTGCCTTAGTAAGAAGTTATGTGAGTAGCATAGCTGATGCGGTAATTCGCATGCTGTCGTCCGTGTGCGCTTGCAAGCCTCCAGAAAAAAAATTGTAGCAAATGCACTAATGCAAGCTCCATAGTTTTCAACATTTTATTTTATAGATAAAATGTCAGGGAATACGTGTGTAATTTTTTTTTAGATTTTTAACACATCAATTTAAATTCTATCTTTTGTTTTACAAAATATACCATCAAAAAAACAGTCCAAAATGTATGTATAATGATTGATCAAAAGTTGTTAAAAGTGTTATATTTAACCTTTCCAGTGGGCCAAACCCCAACTCTCAACTCTATATGGCCTTAGAGTAACAAGTGATTTTATATTACAGTGCGTGCAGAAATTGCTTAATTTCTAATAGCCATAACTAAGGAAGTAATTTAAAAATACGGAAATAAAAAATATGGGTCTCCTTATTTGATGCCTATTATTCATAAAAAATTTTTGAACCTCCTACGAAAAAGTCGTGTTTTACGGGCATTTGATTTGACATGCATTGACCCATTGCCATGATTGGAGTTTGAGCAAATACTAGTGGTATAGCTATAACATTAGAAATAGGGGAAATGCTATTTCATCTCATGTGCTGGCTTGTCATGGCGTAGAAATGTTCTCCAAGTGGTGATAGGGAGAAAAGTCTATGGACTTCAAAAACCTTCCTGGACTGGTCCGATGGACCCATTAACCAATGACTGGTGTGGCCTCCAGACATACTGGGGGTTTACACAAGTGGATGATGTAACCACCATTACAAGCAAAAAATTGGTGTCCACTTAAAAAATGGCTATACTTATGCTAATTAAACTAATTAACTCCAATGTTATTCACACTATGTTTACTTGCTGCTAATTTCTCTTAATTTCAATTGTAAAGTCATATGAGTGACTAGTTTTATATTGGAAGTAATGGTAAAAGAAATGTAGAAGCAGATAATCCCCTGCCTAGGAGTGCTGTGAAAACTGCTATGATGTTGTGTCACAGAATAAAGAGATTCAAAGTAACAGTTCTATGCGTAAAACAGATCTTTATAGGATGATTGAAACAAACAAACCTAAAGAGCCTCTTAAAGCAAACACATTTTTGGTTTTATTGGGCCACGTGTTGTTTGGTTGCTGTGATACATGTGTGACCACAATCCCATAGAACTAGCATGGGCCAAGGTAAAATGAATCCCCTCTGAATGAATGTTGCCTTGACATGGCAGAGGGGCTCAGTAACCGATCCCGACAGCCTACTAAGTGTCATTTTTGACCACTGGTAGGCAAGAGGTGAGGGGTAGCAGAGCATTCCAAAATGGGTAGATGAGGCTTGGTAGTCTTGGT
This sequence comes from Tenodera sinensis, assembly GCA_030765045.1. Classification (NCBI taxonomy): domain Eukaryota; kingdom Metazoa; phylum Arthropoda; class Insecta; order Mantodea; family Mantidae; genus Tenodera; species Tenodera sinensis. The sequence continues at coordinate 360,860,245 of CM060964.1, read as the reverse complement.
CAACGACTCATCTAGGAGAAGAGGACTCCAAAATCAAACTCCGCCAGGGGGTCCTACTATGATAGGTATGGGTTTGGCATACCTTGGGCCCCAAGCCATGCTGTCGATTGGGTTCCACTAAGAGGTGAGAGGGCACCTGCCAAATGCCCAAACAACTTTGGTCCACTTTTGTGTTTGACCTCCCACCTGATACCTCCCTGTACACAGTCTGATGGATAACCTAGGCGCAGGTTGTAGGAGGATGGGGTGATGCAAGGGTTGACTGGGTAGTCGCATAAGTCCCAGCCCCAGGTTATCATGTAACAGGAGTATCTGCTGATAAAGGTCAGTCCCAGGGAGGGGCCATTGCATGAGCTGATGCACTCCTGAAGGCGATTGGGTCCCTCTTTCTATACATTGGGAGATGAGACCCTAGGGTGAGCATGGTCCAGGCCAGGACTCTCACCTAAGCCGAGGTGGCACCCAAGATGTGAGCTTGCCATCGGACACATTTGCAATGGTGGAGGACTAATGCGCTATGAGTTCCAAAACTCAAAACAAAAACAAACCAAAAGTTTATGTAAAGGAAGTAGTCGAGTGTTGTGGTCCTCGCGACTTAGTAATTTCGAGAACTGAGAAAGGAAAAAAGTTTTTATCGGTGAGCCCATTTGTAATCCAGAAGGGCCTGGATAAGATAGCTGGTCCAGTGAAGTCATGCACTAGATCGTGTAATGGCATGCTCTAAGTTGAAGCGCATTCAGCAGAACAGGCAGCTAAAATACAAAAAGCAAAGCTGTTAGCCAGCTATCCAATATGTGTGGACCTTCACAAGACATTAAACTCCTCATGCGGTGTGGTAAATACCCGCGCATTAGACAGACTTAGTGTTGAAGAGATCAAGGAAAACTTACAACATCAAGGTGTTACCTGTGTGTATCATGTTTATCGCAAAGAAAGCGGTGAATTGAAGCCTACTCATACCCTGTTCCTGACCATTGATCGGGTAGATCTCCCTCAAAGGATTAAGGCAGGATATGAAGCAATTGAAGTAAGGCCATACATCTCGAACCCGATCAGGTGCTTTAAGTGTAACCATTTTGGACACAAGCAAACTGTGTAACAGAACAGCTTCCTGCGTCAACTGTGGAGGTGTCGTTCACGACGCTTCTTGTTCATTGCCTCCCAGTTGTGTGAACTGCAGTGGCAAACATCCAGCTAATTTGCGAGAATGCCCCCGTTTTATACAGGAAAGGACGAACCAGGAAATCAGAGTCAAAGAGAAGGTCTCCTCAGAAGCTCGGAAACTCCTGCATATCCGACAGCCCCCCCTTCCAAAGTTCGGTGCCTATAGCTCTGTTGCAGCTAGGCTGGCAGAGAAGCGGGAAATTGCTACACAAACCAGCAATCAAACCGGGGCCACAATTTCACAAAAAATTCCCGTAGCAAGAACAGTTCCAAAGCCTTCAACATCTACAGGTAAATCTACCTCTCCTACCAAGTTCATAAAGGAAAGTAACACATCTACAAGGTCACCGCCTAAATTACCAGTCTACAGCAATGGCAAGAATGAGCCCGTTATTTATGTTGCTTCACCAAAAAGGTTCAAGAAACAATATGTAAAATCTGACTTCCTCAAAGAAGAAAATGGTTCCCATTAAACCAAAGGAAAAGAAGAGCCAGCATTCATCCCCTTGAAGATCCTCTTCTGAGGAATCCTCTGGGATGGACACAGACCGGCAGCTTTCATGTTCGCTCGTATCCACGAGCAATCGGTTCGAGAACCTCGAACCGAAGTTTGCTATGGGAAGACGCACCTCCTCAGTAGAGGAGATGCAGGAAGATCCTGCCAATGCTGGGAGAAACCCAGTGAAAAAGAGGCAGGATAAATGTGAAAAGAGTGTGAGCCCAAAAGATCACAAAGGACTAAATTGAACCGGCCACCGCCTACTGCAGGGTAATGTATTGTTACCTTGTAACACTTATCCCACACAGATATTAATATGGCTATCCTACATTGGAGCATATGTGGTATTAGAACTCAACGGCCAGAACTTGAGCTTTTGCTCAAAGAAAATGAACCTCTGGTCGCATGTTTGCAAGAGACTAAGCTGCGTCCTCAAGACGCGTTCCATCTAAGGCGATGCTCCCCAGTATGGTGTGACGTCACACCAGAAGAGGGTGTTCCGGCACATGGCGGTAATAACAATAATCATATTAATAATTATAATAATAATAATAATAATAATAATAACACCAACACCAACACTACCACTACCACTACCACTACCACTACCACTACCACTACCACTACCACTACCACTACCACTACCAATACCACTACCAATACCAATACCAATACCAATACCAATACCAATACCAATACCAATACCAATACCAATACCAATACCAATACCAATACCAATACCAATACCAATACCAATACCAATACCAATACCAATACCAATACCAATACCAATACCAATACCAATACCAATACCAATACCAATACCAATACCAATACCAATACCAATACCAATACCAATACCAATACCAATACCAATACCAATACCAATACCAATACCAATACCAATACCAATACCAATACCAATACCAATACCAATACCAATACCAATACCAATACCAATACCAATACCAATACCAATACCAATACCAATACCAATACCAATACCAATACCAATACCAATACCAATACCAATACCAATACCAATACCAATACCAATACCAATACCAATACCAATACCAATACCAATACCAATACCAATACCAATACCAATACCAATACCAATACCAATACCAATACCAATACCAATACCAATACCAATACCAATACCAATACCAATAATAATAATAATAATAATAATAATAATAATAATAATAATAGTAATAGTAATAGTAATAGTAATAATAATAATAATAATAATAATAATAATAATAATAATAATAATAATAATAATAATAATAATAATAATAATAATAATAATAACAACAATAACAATAACAACAACAATAACAATACCTACAACAACTAGAACAATTACAAGAATAATAAGAATAATAACAATAATAACAATAACAATAACAATAATAATAAGAAGGTGAAGGGTAAGAGGAGGAAGAGGAAGAGGAGGAGGAGGAAGAATGATAGAATGAATGAATGATGATGACAATGACGATAATGATGACTGATAATTATAATTTTGTTGTTTAACGATGCTGTCAATTGCCAGGATCACATCAGCGTCGCCGGTGTGCCGGAATTTTGTCCCGCAGGAGTTCTTTTACATGTCAGTAAATCTACTGACTTGGAGCTGTCGTTTTTAAGCACACTCAAAAACCATCGGCCTGGGCCGGGTTTGAACCTGTGACCTTGGGAACAGTAGGCCAGCATCTAACCAACTGAGCCATCCAGACCGACGACACACATGGCGGTGCTATGATGCTTGTCAGAGATGACATATGTATACAAACTCTACCATTGCACTCTGATATACAGTCAGTTGCTGTACAGATTAAACTGCCAAACATCCATTTCACCATCTGTAATCTATATTTGCCTCCGTCCCATGACTTCTCGCACATTGATTTAGAAGATCTAGTTTCCCAGTTGCCAACAACATTTTGGTTGGTGGGAGACTTCAATGCGCACCACCCACTTTGGGGCTCGAGTAGCGCTTGTGTGAGGGGTACGCTCATTGCCGATTTCTTGGACAGTTCCAACCTAGCTCTCCTCAACACTGGAGAGCCTACATTCATTTCTGACTCTTACAATAGTTTCTCACACTTTGATCTTGCAGTTTGTTCACCTCAGTTGGCAGTCTCCTTACAATGGAATGTCATCTCTGATTTACACTCTAGTAACCACTTCCCATGTCTTATTAGTCTCTTGACGCAACATGCATGTTCCACAAGCATGCCCAGATGGCGTCTGAACCATGCCAACTGGAACCTTTACACCCAGTTGGCTGTCTTTATGTTCAATGAGCACGACTCAGTGAATGGTTTGGTGCAGCACCTCACAGAGACAATTCTCTCTGCTGCTGAACAATCAATTCTGCGGTTGACTACACACCCGCGTTGATTTCCCGTCCCCTGGTGTACGGAAGAATGTCGGAATGCCATTTGTGCTCGAAGGCATGCTCAGGGTTTTCCGTCACCCTACATTGGATAACCTAACTGAATACAAGAAAATGCGCGCTAGGTCCACACAAGTCATTAAGGATAGAAAAAGGTCATGTTGGAGCAAATTTGTAGCTTCACTTAACCGACACACCTTCCTCGGTTGTGTGGGATAGATTAAAGGCGTGTTGCAGCTAAAACGACCCAAATACCAATAGCAGGACTAAAAACAGCCACAGGAGCTGTTGTTGATTCATTTGAAGTGGCCAAGACCTTTGGCAGTGCTTTCGCACAAGTGTCTAGATTGGAAAACTACTTCCCTGAGTTCCTGCCAATTAAAACTCAGCTGGAATCTCAAGGCTTCTTGGGCGGCGCCGTGGCCGAGCGGTTAGCGCGCTCGCCTACCACCTAGGCGGCCCGGGTTCGATCCCAGGGACCCGCATGTGGTATTCGTGGTGGACGAAGCGGCGTCAGGGCGGGTTTTCTCCGGGGACTCCGGTTTCCCCCGCCATCTCATTCCACCGGTGCTCCATCTTCATGTATCATCAGTGTCACCGCCTGCGGTGCCGTAGTAGTAAAAGCGGGCGTTAAACACTACAACAACAACAAGGCTTCTTGTTTCGTTCTAGAAACGTAGAAGATTACAATCGCCTTTTCACTATGGCGGAGCTGGAGCATTCCCTGAAATCTTCGCGATGATCAGCACCAGGACCGGACGGTATTCATGTACAAATGTTACAACAGCTCTCTCCGTTTCCTGCTCGAGGTCTATAATCGTGTTTGGGTTGACAGTATACTCCCAGAAAATTGGCAGGGGGGCACCATTATTCCCATCTTAAAGGCTGGGAAGGACCGTCATCTTCCCTCCAGCTATTGTCCTATTTCCCTCACCAGTTGCATTTGCAAGGTGATGGAATGCATGATCAATGGACAATTGGTATGGTGGTTAGAAAGTTGTAACCTACTGACTAACATCCAGTGTGGTTTTCGACAATGCCGTTCATCTGTAGACCATCTTGTGTCAATATCGACACACATAATGGACGGCTTTATGAAGAACTGTCAAGCCGTGGGCATATTTTTCAATCTCGAGAAGGCTAATGATACATGCTGGCGAGCAGGGATTCTACATTCCCTGTATGCCTGAAACATACGTGGATGCCTACCATTGTTCATTCAGGAGTTTATGAACGACCGCTTTTTCCGAGTAAGGGTCAGCTTGGTTTTTTCTAATTCTTTTGTTCAGGAGGAGGGAGTTCCTCAGGGTTCGGTACTAAGTGTCACACTCTTTGCTATAGTAATTAACTCCATCTGGAAATGTGTTCCACCTGGAGTTTGGTCATGTCTATTCGTATATGACTTTGCATTCTTACAACGGCACCTGCAGCAATGTTTGGACAACCTTAGAGAACGGAGCTCCATAAACAGTTTCTGTTTCTCAACTGAGAAGTCAATCTGCGTTAATTTCTGGCGTTTTTTTTTTTTTTTTTAAATTAACGTCCTCCAACATTGTGTCATATCGGACGAATGAATGAAATGAAACGGGTGAAATGATGCTCAAATGAGCCCGAGGTCCATGGAGTTACCCGACATTCGCCTTCTCAGGGTAGGGAAAACCCCGGAAAAAAACCTTACCCGGATAACTTACCCTAAGCGAGATTTGAACTCACGACCTCTTGAATGTGAGGCAGACACGCTAACCATCACGCTACAGAGGCGGGTAATTTCTGGCGTCATAGGGATGATTACCACCTTCGCTCCATTTCAGTCCAGATTTACTTCCCTTTGCAGATGAGACGCGCTTCCTGGGCTTGATCTTGGACAGGAAGTTTAGTTGGTTGTCGCATATTGCATAGCTAAGAGCACGATGTGACCGTTCCCTAACTATCATGCAAGTACTAAATGGCAAATCGTGGGAAGCAGACCGGACAATTTTGTTGTGAATTTATCGTGCATTGATCCGATCCAAATTAGACTATATGTGTATTGTTTATTCGCAGCACGACCATCTGTGCTGAGAAGATTAGACACAGTCCACAATAGGGGCATCCGCATTGCAATAGGAGCTTTTCCAACAAGCCCAGTGGTGAGCCTTTACGCAGAGTCTGCAGAACCTCCTCTGCAATATTGGCATGAGATTCTCTTGGCAAATTATGACTGTGCGTTTTGATGTGTGCCTAAGCACCCAACATTTGCTTCTTTTTCCACCACCACGCTAAGAGAATGGTATAGGAATAGCACCCTTAGTCCTAAGTCTGCGGGGTTCTGTTTCCAAGATCTTCTAATGAAACTTGGAGTGGAACTGCCTAGGATGTTTGCCAAGGGTGAGAGGCTTTACCCCCCTTGGCTATCTCGCACGCCCCATGTAGATCTTGAGATGACCATACACCAGAAGTTCACGATGCCTATTTCAAGTATCCGCACGTGTTTTTTAGAATTATTGTCAGGCTACACGGACCGTTGATGTATTTACACCGATGGGCCAAAGAGCACCAACGGTGTTGGATGTGCTTATGTTTATGGAACCAAACCATATACATTCGGTTTTCCAAGTAGCACTTTCATTTTTACTGCAGAGCTTTATGCAATTTATCTAGCCGTTTTGTATGTTCGCCGTCATAAATTAGGTGACTGCCTGATTTTGAGCGATTCCCTTAGTGCACTGCAGAGCCTTTGTCAGTTGTACAACCCCCACCCTATTGTACAACGTATCCAGGATGCCTTCCATGTTTTACACGCTTCTGGCATTGACGTGGTGTGTGCATGGATTCCTGGTCATGTAGGTTTGCCGGGGAATGAAATGGCAGATTTGGCAGGCAGCAAGGACAGCAACTACAGAAACCAGTATTACTATCTCACATGTTACTTTGGAAGACTTTAGGCTTGAAGTGTGGAGAGTGGTGCTGTCGTCTTGGCATGATGAATAATCAGCTCTCTGTGGTAATAAGCTCAGAGAAGTGAAAGAACTTCTAATAAACTGGGTAATTTCCTGTCACACATCTTGCTGCGAGGAGGTTAGTTTGGCTCGATTAAGAATAGGGCACTGCAATTTTTTGCATGGTTACCTATTTAAAAGGGACCCTGCCCCTCTATATCCACTGTGTGGCAACCTTTTGTCAGTACGTCACGTGCTACTAGAGTGTTGCTCTCTAGCGCACCTTTGGGGTTCTCTGCAGCTGCCTGCCAGACTTGCAGAGGTCTTAGTGGATGACAAAACAGTGGTTGATAGAGTTTTTAAGTTTTTAGCAGAGTGCAATATCAATTTTATGATTTAAAATTTTAGTTATCTGTTCATGCTTTTGGACATATTTATCACCTTGTTTCATATGTGGCTATTGCCACTGTTTTTTACTTTTTGTGTATATTTTTCTTGTTGCTAGTATTTTTATTTTTGAGTGAAATTTATATCTGGCTATTGCCATGAGTCTTTTAAGGGTGCTGATGACCTCGAAGTTGAGCGCCCTTAAACCAAACCAATCCAAACCAAAGTAAAATAAATCCTTACAGAAATGTAACACATGACTTATCCTTTAAGGAATTGAGTAATACAATTCTTGAGAATGTATCACTTAAGACCAAAACAGACGGACAGGGTTTGTTTTAAAAATATAGAGAACTCAGAAAATGATCAGTAAAAGAAAGACGGAGTAGTTGAACACACCTTTTACGTTTTATAAGCTAAACATACTCCATGAACTGAAAATAACATTTAAATTATTTCATTTTGAGCGAGTTCTTTGCTTTAATCTAGTGTGAATACACATTCCAAGGTTGGCTACATTATAGTAAGCATGATAAGAAGCACAACTCCTACTTTCGATATCATTGTTTATCTGGAATTGTTTACTGAGTACTGACTAGTTGCATTCCTGCCAGGTACCATGAGCTGCTGAACAAACTGTATTTGAGTAGCTATGCAGAAAGTGCTTAGGCAAACTATTGAATACTTGAATCTAATGGTAATCTGCATATTTTATAACAGCTGAAAATAATGAATGAAGATATTCACATTCCTCGACAAAATTAACTATTTTAACAACCAAAAAATAGCATGTTTGTTTTACTTAAATCTTTCAAACCACTATCAGGAGCATAAAGCTTAATAACCTGTTATCAAAATTTTATCTGTGTGACTTTTCAAAATTTTATCTGTGTGACTTTTCAACCTTTTCTTGTACTTAAGCATACATTCAGTAACCATGTTTTATCATTTTGTATTTTACATCTTCACTTGAAAATGAGTTAATGATGATTTTTTACTTTAGGTAACCATTTTATTGCTCATACATAGCATACATACATGATTATAAGTTTTATATGCCTTCAGTGTTGTCACCACCATTGCATAAAATCTGTTTCCAGTGATGCAAAAGCCATTAGATCCCTTGCACTGCCTGATTTCTTGATGGTATGAAGAGAGTGGTTGGTTGCCTGTAAAACATCTTAACTTTACGAAAGCAAATCACATGAAGTGGCTCCTTCATCTTGGACAGGGCCTCTCAGGGTGCATGCACTGTTTGTTGCATTGCATAGTGCAAGGTGCAAAATGTAACTACGAAAAGTTGACCCGGTGTAAACATCCACTTGCTCTTTCCTTGCACTTGTCATGCTCACTTAGCTGTCTCTCTGTTCTTTATTTTCACTACTGCTTCTTCCTCACTGTAATGTTTACATTCAGTGGATTAAGTTAAACTGGTTAATTGGTCTTTCATAAACAAATCTGGCTTTTCGTTTTTATGATCCAGAAAGCTGTGGTGCTAACCTCCTTTTAACTTTCTGTACTACATATAGTAAGTAGGGAAAGTATTGTATTTGAAACAAAATTTTTATGTCAAGATTTCACTGGAAATATATGTTGTGAAGCAACTGAAAAAAGCAATTTTAGAAAAAGGTTTGTACGTGTGTTCATTTTTTCTTTTTTGTGCGTGATGCAGAGTTAGCTGTAAGCCAAAATTGGTAATTAAGTTTAATATCTTTTAAGGATGTGACACAAAGATTTTGAACAAAACTCCTCCACCCTAAACTACCCTTTACATGGAAAATTTTTCTAAAATTTTAATTTTCTCAAAAATGTCTTAATGATTTTGATTAAAATGCCAGGTGTTTAGGATATATTTATGGCAAAAAAAAATGAATATTTTGAATTTCCTGGCTATAGCCTATGTAGGCCTCTTACTCTTGATTACTTTTGCATAACCGATAGACAAAATCATACTCTACAAAAAAAGTAGATCTTGCTAAAACACACAATTTATGTCTGAACATATTTTCTTGTAGAGTGAACCCTTTTGGAGATATTCCTTGTTGTGTGTGCAAGTTTCAGAAAACTTAAAACTTTCGAGAAATGGAACATCGTTGTTCATTTTTTATATGTTAAGTGTGCAAAGACAACAGAATCTCACAGCTTTAAAACATTTGACTGTCACACAAAGCCTACTGTATTCTAACATTCCATTGGTCTGGGTGGCTCAGTTGGTTAGACGCTGGCCTACAAATCCCAAGGTCGTGGGTTCAAATCTGGCACAGACCGATGGTTTTTAAGTGTGCTTAAAACTGGCAGGTCCATGTCAGTAGATTTACTGGCATGTAAAAGAACTCCTGTGTGACAAAATTCCGGCACACTGGTGACGCTGATGTGATCGTGGCAATTGACAGCGTCGTTAAACAACAAAATAATTAAATTTTTTTTTTATTCTAACATTCCCCTTGCACCTACAAGAAAATAAGCAATAAGATAATTTGTACAAATGTTTATCTTAACTAACACGAAGAAGACATAGGAATAAGAGTTTGTAAGAATGGTTACTACAAGAGTAGAGAAAGTCATGTGAGTGCAACCCATCAGATTTTTCTTCTTAGAGCTGTTGCCGGACTGTTCTGCAAGTATGAAAAGTAATAGTCTGCTTTAACATTGTGCCTTGAAAGAGCAATATGCTTTAAGATCCCATCATCCCAATCACAGGCAAGAATCAGTTATGTCTACACATTGGTGGAGGTCTGCTGAACTGTGTATTCTCATGGTGACCTATGATGATACCAATCACCTTGGTGCGGTTTTTATAATTAATGCTTCGTTGGGTCTTTGGTTGTTAAGATCTTTGTGAGCTCAGGGCGTGTTAATGGATGGAATGAAAAATCACACAATGTTTCTTCACCACAATGTATTATTTTATTAACACTTTATCAATATTTTACATTAAATAATTCTTCTTAGCACCGTTATTAATGATTTAAAACCTTTCCACTTTTTCATTTAGTGGAACTAATGCTTGATGAAAGTCTGATAAATGTTCTACGATGTTCACACTACCCAAACATGTCCTTTCACCTTCAAGATACACACGCGAGTGGGCAGATTCTGGCGCTACCTCACGTGATACCGCCTTTTTCGTATTCATCCGCGTATGCATCCATCAAATAGTTCTCTCTTGTTAGGGAAGCGATCCCTAAACATCCTCCCTTACTTTTATTATGGAACACATATAATTCTAATATTTATACATATATATTAAAATCAAATATGGAAAGATTTATGACCTCTTTGGGCAAACTTAGTTGTTCGTAACAATGAACATTTGCAACACGTTTTCGTCATTCAAACAACTCATACCAATATCAAAAAACAAATTACACTTTTAACAAATATTCACAAACAATTTTCTTTTGGGGTCTTCTAATATTCTGTCTCAACCTGATGGACATTGGTGTTATTTTTAAAATTTGTTCCAGGTCTCATCAATGGTAATGACATGCCATATGAAGTCCTCTTTTCCATTCATTGCACTGCAAGTGCATAAAAAAGTGTAAAATCTTAGCCATTTATGCTTGCCTGTTAACTCAAGCAGAGCCTGTGTTGACCCAATTTTCTACATTTTTAGACCATCCAGTCAAAGGTGCTGTACAAGGGGCATTCAATAAATCCTCAGAAAAGTCAAGAAATTATACTTGTGATATCGAAAAAAGTTGGCATTTAGTAGCCATTGTCTGTTACTAGATGGCAGTTAAAGTTTCATTTATATCCATCACATGGTTTCATTGTCATGCAACTGAATCAACAAACTTGTGCTTATTGAGCAAGATGGAAAAAAATCTGATGTGTTGCACTCACATGACTTACTATACTCTTGTGCTAACCATTCTTAACAAACTTTTATTCCTATATCTTCTTCTTGTTAGGATAAACATTCATACAAATTATCTTATTGCTTATTTCCTTGTGGGTGCAAAGGGAACATTAGAATACAGTAGGCTTTGTGTGATAGTCAAATCTTTTAAAGCTTAGAGATTCCGTTCTCTTTGCACACTTAATATATAAAAAATGAACAACGATGTTCCATTTCTCGAAAGTTTTAAGTTTTCTGAAACTCACACACACAACAAGGAATATCTCTGAAAGGGTTCACTCTACAAAAAAATTTATTCAGACATAAATTGTGTGTTTTAGCAAGATCTACATTTTTTGTAGAGTATGATTTTGTCTATCTCTAACGGTTTACCAGTTATGCAAAAGTCGTCCAGAGTAAATACGACTACAGCGGCTATAGCTAGAAAATTCAAGATATACATTTCATTTGTCATCAAAATATCTCAAACATAATATTTTAATCAAAATCGTTAGAGCCATTTTCAAGAAAATCAAAATTTTTTAAAAATGTTCCATGTAAAGGGTAGTTTAGGGTGGGACAATTTTCTTCAAAATCTTCGTGTCACATCCTTGAAAGACGTTAAATTTATATACCAACTTTGGTTTTTAACCTACTTTTCGTTTTTGAGTTATGCTGTCCACAGACACACACACGGACCTTTTACTAAAAATGCTTTTTTTGGATTCAGGGGGTCTCAAAACATAAATTTCCATTGAAATCTCGAAATAGAATTTTTGGGTGGAATACAATACTTCCCTTACTTACCAGTAGAGAAAGTAAAAATGAGTTTCGTACAGTGACTAAAACTTCTATTTAAAAGGCTTAACACCGAAAGAGATAAAAGCCAAGTTTGCTGAAGTTTATAGCACAACTGCTCCTGCATTTGCAACAATTTACAATTTTAATTCCAGAGTTAAAATAGTCCCGCATTTGAATTTCAGAGCAGGGACTATTTCTTGAGAACAATATCAGCGCCTTCTAGTACCCCATCCATCAGTGAAAAATATTTGAGAGCAAGAGGACTAATGACCTCAGTGCCAGAAGTCCAGCATTAGCCAACAACAACAGTTTGATAAATGAATTTAAATGTGATCATATATCCACAAATGATAAACATCATTCGGGACATCCAGTAGAAGTGACTTCCTCTGAAATTATTGACAAAAGCCAGGATATGGTTTTGAGTGATCGACAAATCAAAGTTCACAAAATAGTAGAGGCCACAGGCATATCACAAGGCTCAGTGTTCTCAATTTTGCAACAAAAATGAGGTGTAGTAAAGGTCTCAGCAGGATGGGTGCTCTCAATGGAGAATTAATGCAATCATCTGATCAATTTGGAGGCTGATTTGGCACTCTTCCATCACAATCTTGACAAGTTCCTGCAGTGATACGTAACTGTGGGTGAAATATGGATATACTACTACACTCCGGAGACAGAATTAAGGTCAAAACAGTGGTCTTTAAAGGTGAACTAGCTCCGAAGAGAACAAAGGTGGTGAAATCTGCAGACAAGGTGATAGCCTCAGTTCTTTGGGATCCATGTGGAGCCATCTACATTCATTACTTTCAGAAAAGAAGAACGATAAATGGAGATTATTATGCATCATTATTGCCCCGCTTGAAAGGGGAAATTAAGAAAAAACGCCCTCATCTGGCAAAGAAAAAGATTCTCTTCCATCAAGACAATGCAAGGGTGCACACCTGTGCAGTTTCAATGGCAAAAATTGTGGAATTAAGGTTCAAACTACAACATCCACCATATTCACTAGATTTGGACCTTCCGAAATCCTACTTTTTAGGAGGCTTAAAATGATGAAATGCTGGGAAAATTTTATCTAGCCAAAAGTAGATTATGTTGAAAAATAAAAAAATTACCAAAAATAATTTGGTTTTGTATCTTTTTCTAAGCACTTATCGAATGCCCCTCATATCTTGTGCTAAATCACAAATTGTCATGTTCCAGTCTGTCTCCGTTAATGCAAATGCAGTCTACATCTTCTTCACTTACTGGTGGGTGACAGACCAAGGCATGTCCCACACACTTTGGTTTCTTAGTTAGTAACCCACCTTGCTACCATTCCGTAAATCAACACAGCTCTTGTAATCCTTGATGACACTATAGTGGCATGTAACTTCTACCACACTGAATTAAAACCAGTTTCTTTGTTCATGATTTGAAAAAATTGCAACTGTGCCCTGTGTTGGCTTGGTCACAGCTGCTCATGTTATTGTAGTGGAGGGGAACACATAGTTCATGTGCTGTGAGGGAGGGGAAGCAGGTAAGCAACCTGTGGTAAAAACCTCATTGCTTGGCTCCATTGGGGTTTTGTTTGAAAAAATCCTGCACTTCATATTTATATCACATTTTAGCATCATTTTCCCATTATAGGCCAATTTTGCCTTTCATTGCATTGTCAAAACACTTTAAAAGGTGATGTTGAAAATGCAAGAATACAACCCGTTATTAGCATTTTGCATTATATCACAGTTGTGAAAAATCATCAACCCTCATAGTGGCAGATTGTTTGAATAATTAGACAATTCTTTGGAAAAGGAAAGGGAGATTGTGTCACAATTATTTCCAATGAATTCAATAATTTCCAAATGAGTATAATCAATGTTATCAATACCAATGCTACTTCTGTTACACAAGGAATTAATATTACAAGCTATAATAATGGCATTACAAACATCACAAGTACATCAAAGCTGTAATAGTAATGCTACATAAAATGTTTATTAATAAAGTTATTGTTACTGATTATTTTGATCTATTTTTGTCACAGCCTACTATATATATTATAAAATGTTATGATTGTGCAAGTGATCATGCCAGCTCTGGTACTCTTGAAGGTCAAACAACACTAGTATAAGCTACTTCTTTCTTGGTTTCCAGTATGGGTTTTTAAGAAATTAAAAGTTTACAAATTATGCTGGCGTTTTGTTGCAAACTATGTTTGGGTTCTTCAGTGGGCAGCTGCAAAGCTCATCTAATTAGTCACCATGTACTCTGACTGGCCTTGCTGTCCCATCCCATTTGCAATCCTATTGATTCTTTCTCCTCCAGTAGAAAGTTGTCCTGCTAATAGAGTCTTTGGATCTTCCATATCATGTTGAGCAGTATGTCCATGTCATAGTTCAGACTGCTCTTTACTTGAAATATTTCTATGCCTTTCCTTACTATTCTTTGAGAAAAATTATCACAGATTACTAAGCACAGTTGGTGGCAAAATGTTGGCAACATTTTTAATTTTTCAATTTCTTAAAAAAGCCAACAAGATGCCGTACATACCAGAAACCAAGAAAGAAGTAATGGACAAAAGGAGTGAAAGTCTATGTAATCACTAGATAAACCGCTTTGTTGGAAGATTTTGCTTACAGGGATATGTAATAATATCTAGATAGTAAAGTGAATCAGACATACTGATATTACTTATTAAAAATGGGACATGTTTTGAGACCCCATTTGCTCTCATTCTCAATCTGATGCTGATTGCTGGAACATGGTGTTGTATTGGAGATGGCAATGCCATCATCCTCTGGTGTCTTTTCCAGGAATTTCTTGCTAAGGTCACTTTGGGGCAACTCAAAGTTGAAGTCTTAGCTTTTATTCATCAAAATGAATATATTGTGTTTCACGTCAATAGAGAAAAGAAACTAAAGATAACAAAGTTCAGATACCATCCAAAAGCCCACACCCAATTTCAGAAAATAATCATAGATCACAACATTATTTTATCACCTAAAAACCCATATTTCATTCAAAATCTACTGCACTCTGAATTGAAGGACACCTACCAGCAATAGAAAAATCAAGAATATACCAATTCAACTGCACAGACTGCTACAAAATATATCTTGGAAAACCAAAAAGAAAATTAAAAACGAGGTCTAAAGAACATCTTAGGAATCTAAAGCATAGTTGGCGCAGTTTATCGGCAGTCCTCAGGAGTTAAAAAATGGCCCACATTACACTAAACAGCTGACGGAAGTATCACAAAAAGCAGTCCTGCCGACATACATAATAAAGCCATTTCTAACCTCAAATATCACAGAGATAAAGTAACATGCTTTCAAACGATAATAATGCTTGAACATCGTTACCACACAACACATGATGAACGTACTCACCTTCGGCGAATCTTGTTCTGCAATAACACTATTGGATAAAATTGCTTTTGAGCGCTAAATATCATAATATATACGAGATGTACTACTGTGTAGCGAATACAAAAATAACAGCACTAACTATAATTGCATATACTGTTCTAAAACAATTCAAACCAAAATCACGCAAAAACAAGCATTACATCCACTGATTGATTAATTAATTAATATGGTGTCTAAACAGAATCTTGTTTTAGAATCTATCGGTTGGCCTCTCTGCAACATGTTCATAAACTGGCAACATAACAGATGCAATAACACCAACTATGGCCATAGCTTTACCATGGTTATATGTTACAAACAATTGGCGGCACTAATGCAACCCAATGGATGGAATATCACCAAATATAACCAGACTGCACCATAATGGGGGAAAAATGTTAAGATTGTTTTTTGGGGTATCTCAATAAGCTGCACCGACTATATTAGCAGGTGGAAAAATCAGCAGCAGCAGCACATTTCTGGCTAGAAAGCCACAAAGTCAATCCTGAACCTACTTTGTTAAAAAGCATATCTCACACAAAACAGCTACCAGACTGTGGAATGTATTCACTCTGAAAAATAAACAATTCTTTAACTTTGAGTCCAAACCTCAGCATGAAATTCCTGAAAAAGACGTCAGAGGAGGGCAGCATTGCAATCTCCAACAATGACAACACCACGTTCCAACAGTTGGCATCAGGTTGAGAATGAGAGCAAGAGAGCTCTTGAAATATATCCCATTTTTAATAAGTAAGTAATGTAGTGTCAGTAAATCTGATTCACTTTATTATCTAAACAGACTAGTACTTAGCTTAGCACAAGTGGGAATGTATACTGCTATTTTCACATCATTTCACCTGGATGCTTTATAGTTTAATATTGAAGGCTTTGTAATCTATGTTAAGAATTTCATTTTGCTTGTAGAATTGCTATACTTAGTCTTCAAACTCATTCCTCAAACATTTTTACTCGTAAAATAAAATTTCATTTTTAACACTTATGATAAATATGTTGTGCACCATGTTTTGAACAATGGTTTGGATTCCTGACAGACAAGATTCTTAGAAGTAGCACTGGTGGATACTGCAACAAATGTGGACATCCATATCAATGATATATTGAAAAAAGAAGGTTATGCAGACTATTGCGTAAAGAAGAGCACAACTATGAAACAGTCTAAGGAGAATAGACAGGTACCTTTCTTATTGTATTTTTGCTGATGCATGTTCCATGAGAGTGGATGAAATGTATACAAGAATGTTTCACTTTCTCTATGACTTACCTATAGCAGGTAAAGGTATTGTATTAAACCCAAAACTTTGATATTGAGATGTCACCAGAAATGCATGTTTTGAGATTCCTTGAATAAAATCTTTTCAGATAAAAGTCCACATGTGCATATGCTGTAACTCTCAACTGAGTAGTTGAACAAATATCACACTTTATATTTAACTAGCTGAAATAATTGCATTGCCCATGGTTTGATGATTTATGCCTGCAACTTTTATACTTAAGTTGGATAATATATAGAACCCAAAATAAACAAAATACTAAATAAAAACTCAGGGAAAACACTATGCAAAAGCACTGTTGAACAACCTCGAATACTGGTGGAAGAGAAGTGAGTAGAGAGACAGCTGTGTAAATTCAAGACATTGCATTTCTATGGCAATGAAATAGAAAATTGTATGAATTCTTCATAGCAGAAGGAGTAGAGAACGAAATGTGATTTTGTTTCATAAAAGAAACATAAGTTAAGATAAACATGTAAAAGTAATGTGTTGTATTTCAATTTCAAACATATGGAAAATAATGAAAAAGTATCCTCAGTTTTCCAAATATATAGTATGGTTTGGAGGATGTGGGTTGTATTGTCCTAGCTCGACCTTCTTAAATTTAACACGGTTGATCACCCATGAAGCATTGATCAATAACGTTCGCCGTGAAAGCTTTAAATCTTACATATGGAAAATAGTATGAATTGTTTGTACAAGAGAATAGTTTGTAATTGGTCAAGCAGTGTATGTTACTTTAAAGAAAAGTGAGAATTAAATACCATCTGAATATTATGTTCTATAGTAAAACCAATAGCATACAAACCTTTTCCATGAAAAAATACACACATATATGCAGAATTTCACGGTAATCTGTCAAGTACTTTCGGAGCGCATGGAGGACAAACATCCGAAGTGGCAATTCCCATACAAAATTTCCAGCTTTGATTTTTATTATTTTTTCAATTTTTTGGCTGTTCCTTTGGACTTTTCCTAGTTTTCCTTTTTTCCAAACCATCCCAGTCGTGAGGCAAAGAAAACAAAAATGAAATTATTGAAATCAGTCAAGCCATTTTCAAGCTTTTGCAGGAATAATGCATGGCAATTGATTTTTATACACATAGATAGTATAGGAGTCAAATAGAGCCTTGAGGGATTTACTCAAGCATGGCAGATTAACATAAGGGGGATGCCTTGCACCCTGTTGAGTACTTTCACCATATATAAGCCCTCTTTATAGGGTCAAGCATCTAGGGCAGCTGATCAGAACAGTAAAGAAAACAGTTGATAGAAATACTTGAACCTGTCAGATTAAGGTATCGTTGGTACATGCCGAAAAGAGCGTATTTCAATAATGTGACAATTTGAGCATGATGTAAGGGAGTTGGAGGGTGACAAACTTGTAAACAAAAAATGTCACCTCGACATTCTCGAGTGTGGTCAAATTTTCTTTTATTTTGAAGGAAATAATTCAAGGATGATGGGAAAAATATAATCTGCTGATTTCCACAAGCCGAAGTAGCAAAACTCGTCAGTAAAGTTTAGAGCCTACAGCTGCAGTGAAGCATGTGTACCCCACTCCACACCTCAGCTTAGGTGACAATATTATGCAGGTCAGAATGTCATACTTTCCTCGCTAGGGTGAGTAATATACTGTTTTTTATTTGCATGCTATTTTCCACGTATTTTATTTGTTACATTCAGTGAGTTAAAGGGTATCATGAATAAATGTTTTAAAAAAAAATCCCTTCAAATTACTGTTAGATTATGGGTCAGCATGACTGGGACATTAAGCTGAACCGCCTTTGTAATAATCTGACACGCTCAAGTATTTCAAAATGGCGCTGGCTTTTTTTAACTCTGTAGACACTCTCCTCACCGGTGAAAGGGTACACATCATACAACCTTTTTTTTTTCTTTTTACCATTAATTAATCTTCAAAATCCAATACGTCCCCACAATGCTTGAGTAAATCCCCATTTAGCATCACGGGCTAAAGTTCAGCATCTTTCAAGGATCTGTCAAGAAGATTTTCAAGAAAATGACCATACCCCCAACTACCCTTTACATCTTAATTGTTTTGTTTGTTAATGTCCCTATCAAGTGCCAGCATAATATCAGCTCTGTCAATGTGCCAGGATTGTATCCTGCAGGAGTTCTTGTACATGCTAGTAAATATACTGACATGGGGCTATTGCTTTTAAGTACACTTAAAAACCATCGGCCTGGGCCAGATTTGAACCTGCAACTTTGGGATCAGTAGGCCAACAACTAGCCAACTGAGCCACCCAGACCAACACCCTTTACATGGAAAAATATCTGTTATTTAGGATGTTTTTTCTAAAAGCCTCTAATGATTATAAACCAAATATATGTTGAACATTTTTATATGAAAAATTATATGAATATCTGTTTCCTGGGAATAGTCCCTGCGAAATCCTCTTCATTCTAAATGAACGGTATAGTTGGTAAACGTAAGAGTTAGACAAGAACTTATTGAGAGGGTGTGGGATAGTATATCTGGTTGAAACATGCAGTTTATATCTAATAAACCTTGATTATCTGAGCTATTCTTTGTCATTGGTTTTAATTTTCAATATCAAACAACTTTTTCAACCATAAATCGCAAATATTTCCTCATTCTTTCTCATAGTTACTTAAGAGCTTAGAATTCTGAATCCATCTCATATGGGTCCAATTTTAAAAAATTTTACTATTACTTTAGCTTATTGTAATATTATAATTATAATAATAATGATAATGGTAATGATAATGATGATAATGATAATATGATGATAATATGATAATGAGACAGAATATTGGACCCCAATAGAAAATCGTTCATATAAATGTTTGTTAAAAGTGTATAAATTTCTAGTTCTTGTTTGGGTGTATCAGGAACTTATCTTTAATATTCAGGATAGCCAATGTTTTGTTGTCACTAGCTAGTCTGTTGTGTTCAATAATAAAAACTATTTGCGCGGATGAATACAAAATGGCGGTGTGTCGTACCAAAGCGACGCCAAGGAATGATCCAGTAGCGTCTATATGCTCAAAGTGATAAGACTTGTTTTGGTAGCGTGTGAACATGGAACTTTCACCTAACCTTTATCCAGTGTAAATTCTAACAAATTACGAAAACGTAAAGTTGTTTAAGTATTTAATATGGTGCTGAGAGTGTAAAATAACGAAGTGTTAATGAATAAATATGTTGTGATAAAGAAACATTGATATATGCATTCCATCCGTTACCTCGACCCTGTAGATAGGAATCGCGTCTGCTATCACAGTATTCCATTTTTCTGAGAAGAACATTATTCTTGCTGCTATGTATTTCCAGTTACATTTAAAAACTGCACCAAAATGGCTTACCCAACGTGGAACTCGAATTTAGGATGGAATGCAAAATTATGAGAATTGAAATCACAATAAACATTAAGTGACGCCGCGTCAAATGGAAAGAAGACACCATTAGACCATCGTTTGATATCAACGATACATCAGAACATAGATGCACGGATAATCAACGTGGGAAAAGCACTGGAGATCATCTAGCGAAGCCAACTGCCCAGGAGACGTAAATAACTGGACGAAACAACGGAAAAGAAAGTAGGATCAAAAATTTTTTGTTTTCACATACAGTTTATTTCCATTTTTATGTTACTGAGAAGCGGCAAAGTAGTGGGACTTTTAACCCTAAGTGAATTGAATAAAGAAATTAAAATGTCGCGAAAAGAGATAGAAACAGGAGTGGGGGAAGGGGCAGATAGGCCTAGTTATCAGGTAGAATTAGAAAGTGAGGAAGAGGTTGAAATAGGGAAAGACCAAAGGTTATTAATGATCATGTTTGAAAGACTAGAACAAAGTTTAGGTCAGAGTATAGAGCAAAAGCTAGAACAAAATAAAAAAGAAATAGGTCAGAGTATAGGCCAGAAAATGGAACAAAATAAGGTAGAATTAAAACAGGACATAGAACAAAGTTTAGGTCAAAGTATAGGTCAGAAACTGGAGGAAGTGAGACAGAACTTAGAACAGAAAATGGAATTAGGAAGACAGAACTTAGAACAGAAAATGAAATTAGGAAGACAGAACTTAGAACAGAAAATAGAATTAGGAAGACAGGAGTGTAAAGAAAATATGAAAGTAATGGAAACTAATTTAAAATTAGTACATAAAAACTTAAATGAAACAAAGGAAGCCTTAGAAGCTAGGATAGAAATCGTAGGAGATAGGATGGGAAAGATAGAATCAGAAATGAGAGAGAATAAGATTGTGTTAGAAGGAGAAATTGCTAAATGTAGAGATGAAATAACAGAATGCAATACAAGTGTAGACTGTAAAATTACAAATGTAAAAGTAGAAATAACTGAGGAATTAAGGAAAGAGATTGAGGTAGTAAAGAAAGACATTATTAATGAAACTGTAGAACAAATTGTAATTCCTAAAATTAAGACAATGACTGATGTGATGCATTCACAACAGGATGCTATAAATGATATGAAACAAAGCCACTTAGAAATAAAGAATGATTTAAAATCAATTTGTGAAGAAATGAAAAAAGGGAAAGAAAGTTTGGCTAATGTAAATGATGTTGTGAATGCACTACAAAGGTAAGATGATTTAGATGTAAGTAATGTACAAGATGAGAGTTATTTGAATAATGTGCAAAATGTTGACTCACCATACAGAGAAAGAGGTTCACAACCAAACAATGACACAACACATAACACATGTTACACCAACAGTATATTACATGAAATCACACCACCTACATTTGACGAGGAGAAGGGAGACGATCCAAAACTCTTTGTTAAAGAGATGGAAGAATATTTTAAAGTGAAAAGGATACCAAATGAGCTTAGGATGATGATAGTTAAGAAAAGCTTAAAAAACAAGGGATTATAATGGCTCAGGTTAACACTAGCTAGTCATGAGTCGTATAGTTCATTCAGAAATTTATTCCTATCAAGGTATTGGAGCCCAGCTAAGCAAAACCAAACTAGGGTAGAGCTAGCGACAGGTAGATATGATCCAACCAAAGGGTTATCGGTAGTCGATTATTTTATGAAAATAGCCAACAAAGGAAAGCTATTAGACCCCAACTTGTCAGAAGCAGAACTAATTACCAGCATAACAAGACATTTCCCAGACACAGTGAGCACAGGGTTAACTGTTGCGAGGCCAGTAGATTTTGCAGATATGATAGAATTGCTGACAGCCTTCAAAACACAAAATGGTCGGCCTAATGAGCATAGACATAGGAACGGTCACCCAAACTCACCCATCTTAAACCGGAGCACGGCTACGAACAACCAGAGTGAGGGAGAACATAGAAATACTTGGAGCACCCATGAAAGAGGGAGAGGGGCACACCATTTCCCACAACCACATAATCATGGCGAGAGGATGGAGAACACAAGACAGCGGTACCACGACACAATACCGAGGGGTGAATCGAGATACAGAACGCATAGATACGATCGTGGAAGACCAGGAGACCGTACCCATCAAGTGAATCATATACGATTCTGTAGGGAATACTTGAACAGCCATAGGCCGTCATACAATAGGGGTTCACGTCAAAGGGGCAGAAACCAATGGAACACCGACAACATAAGACAACAGGAACAGAATGAAAATGTGCCAGATAGGACCGATGCTGCGCAGAATACAGAAACAACAATCACCTCCAACGCCCAGGAAAACTGAGTACAAGTCAACTTTGTGTCCCGGAAATTGACCTGTGTGGCAGTAGGGGCAATATTGACCATGATACCGAAATTTAGATTTAAAATCGAATGGGCTTGATAAAGACACGTTTTAATTTAATTGCCGGATATGAGATTTGCGATAAGTGTTGAGTAATAACATAGGTAGATAATAGAGTAGGAAGTGTTGTAAGGTGAGCAAGATATGAGTAAATAATAGTCGTTAAATTTGTAGGATAAACGCATTATTGGTTTGAAATTAACGAGTCATAACGTCATACCACATAGTTTGTAATCACAGTCAAAATTCAGGTCTGCCAACCTTAAAAGTCGCGCGATATGTTTAATAAAATATAAAGAAAACATCGTTTAATCATAAAAAGGTAACTATATATTTGGAATTCAAAAATGAACATGTTATAATAGAAAGTGACATTTCTAAATTGGGAAAAGGAATGAAATAGCATTTTGGATACGAGGCTTTCTTGTGGATGACGTCATAAAATTTAAAATCGGAGAGAACGTTTTCCTAGCGTGGGGACACCAGAAAGCGTCACCACTCAGCCCAGACCAGTAGTGCACGTTGTGGTGTACACACGTGAGTGTGATTCCTCTGCGTATCGAAAGTCGGCATAACTCCCGAAAGTGTAAGAGAGTAAAAGAATAAATAATATACAAAAGTTCTTCTGGGGTAATCTATAACATACCTACGCATACCCGGGATTAAAGAGATCCATGCTGAACTAGCCGGAGAAAAGAACACCATTCCACATCAAAGGGCGACACAACGTGACCAACAGCATAATTTTCGCATCAACCAATATAATGTAGGTACCTTGAGAAGACAGGCAAGCGAAAGAAAGGAAATAACCAATCCACTAATGATTAGGCTGAAGGTATGGGGTATCGAATTGCCAGCGATGGTTGGTACAGGAGCCAGCACATCAGTATGTGACGAACAGCTATTCCAGGAACTAATAACTAAAAGAAGATTGCAGCAAAAGGCTGAAAAAGGGAGGAACAAGGTAAAAAGATTCGTCAGGAAATGGTCCCCACAAATTGGAGAAAAGGTGCTCTTAAAAAGCCACAAAGCATCCAAGGCATCTGAGAAAAGATCTGGAAAGATGGAGCTATTGAATACTGGACCACTGGTCATAACAAAACAGCTGGGTGACCACACGTATGAGCTACAGAATACAAATGGCAAGTTGGTAGGAAGATACCATAAAAATAAATTAAAGCCATACAAAGAAAGGACCAAATAGTCTTTGCCAACAAATGTGTAAGGCAGGAATAGTAGAGATGATGGAAGATAACAATTTTTAATGGGTTACTTATAGAAAATGATGTTCAGATTAGGAATTACAACAAGGAAGAAAACCAACATAGTCATTGGCTATATTGACCACAAAGAGCATTGTCAACAAAGACAGATGAGGACACTAATTGTCATTAAAGAAATGAATTATAGCGACGGAAGATAATATGTTTTTGACATAAGGATGTCAGGGACAAAAATAAAAAGGAATCAATTATGATGACAAAGATATAATATTATGACACAAAGATGTCGAGGGTAAATTGAGAAGAAAAATAGTACAATTGCAGAATAATTATAAGTATAGAAGTTTCCTCTTGTAGAAATAAGAGGCAAAGAAGTGACAATTAGTGAAGTAAGGAAAACCATAATCAGAAAAACAATGCCCATGAACTAAGATGGATATAGCCAATGCTAAGCTCGAAGAAATGTTGAACCAAACAACAATGAATAATAACCCAATTAAGAAAAATGGTACCATTAGTAACATCAGAGTTTAAGAACCGACTCAATGACCTGCCTATACATAATAAGCTTACAAGGCAAAGAAATGAATAAAATATTGCCATAAATATGACCATAATCATTAGCTCAAAATTTGTATCCTGTTTTTCTCTCCTCATAACAAAGAGTATAAGTCAAAAGCCACATAATAAACCATGATGCACATTAAATTATATTTGTGTCAATGTCAAATGTACAATAACTGAGTATGTGTTGTATAAGAACTGAATATGTGTTGTACAATAACTGAATATGTATTGTATAATAACTGGACATGTTGTGTAATAACTAAATGTGTTGTACAATAACTGAATATGTATTGTATAATAACTGAATATGTATTGTATAATAACAAAACATATATTGTGTAGTAATTGAATATGTGAAATTTATAAAGACATGCTGTATCATGCCAAAACAAAAGACAAAGACAAACAGTGAAGAAGACTGTAAAGAAAAAAAAAAAAATTGTACAAAGTGATTGAATCAGAGGAGTAGGGAGAAGTATTGTATTGTGTTTCAAGATTGTAAATATAGGTGACAACTTGAAAAACAAAACAAGGGGCATATGAGACAGAATATTGGACCCCAATAGAAAATCGTTCATATAAATGTTTGTTAAAAGTGTATAAATTTCTAGTTCTTGTTTGGGTGTATCAGGAACTTATCTTTAATATTCAGGATAGCCAATGTTTTGTTGTCACTAGCTAGTCTGTTGTGTTCAATAATAAAAACTATTTGCGCGGATGAATACAAAATGGCGGTGTGTCGTACCAAAGCGACGCCAAGGAATGATCCAGTAGCGTCTATATGCTCAAGGTGATAAGACGTGTTTTGGTAGCATGTGAACATGGAACTTTCACCAAACTTTTATCCAGTGTAAATTCTAACAAATTACGAAAACGTAAAGTTGTTTAAGTATTTAATATGGTGCTGAGAGTGTAAAATAACGAAGTGTTAATGAATAAATATGTTGTGATAAAGAAACATTGATATATGCATTCCATCTGTTACCTCGACCCTGTAGATAGGAATCGCGTCTGCTATCACAGTATTCCATTTTTCTGAGAAGAACATTATTCTTGCTGCTATGTATTTCCAGTTACATTTAAAAACTGCACCAATAATATGGTAATAATATAATAATAATAATATGATAATAATTGTTGTAGTTGTTAGCTAATGCTGGATTCCTGACAGTGAAGTCATTAATCCTCTTACTCTCCAATATTTTTCACTGATGGATGGGGCACTAGAAGTGGCCGAGCATATTTGAAGGTGGTCTCGATCCATTTGCTCTTGCAGATCACATAGAGGACAGAGTGGTGAAGAATATAACCCTATTCTGTTTAAATGTTTTGCCAGACAATCATGTCCTGTAATCAACCTGAAGGTTGCAACTGCTGCTTTTTGAGGATACTCAGGAATTACTGTTTGAATGTTTGGTGGTTCCCATCTTTTATTCTTCGATTTTTCATAGTAATATTTTGCAATAATTTTTTTGAATTCAGAGTTGACTAATCTTTTAGCTGCATAAAATGGTAGATTAACTATTGATTTCTGCACATTGCCGGTAGGTACCCTTTTTTGCAAGAAAATCAGCTTTGTCATTACCACTCAGTCCACAGTGAGCTGGTATCCATTGGAAGACTAGGTGTTTTTGAAGTGCTATTAGATGGGTAAGGATTTTCCTACATTCTATGATTGTTTGGTTTTTTTGGTGACAACTTGGAACTAATTGCTATAATTGCTGCCCTAAAATCTGAGAGAATAACTGCTTGCTGAAAATGTGAAATTCTGTACAAAAGATTTTGTAGGGCCATTCGAATTGCTTCAATTTCTCCATCAAAGTTAGTATTTGTAACAGGAAAAGAGGTGACATGTGACTCCAACCCCTACTCCATCTTGGTTTGATATCAATGATCCATCAGTATAAATATGCAGCCATTCATGTTCTGGAAATCTAGTATGGATTGTCTCTAATGCCAATAATTTTAGAACACTAGTTGGAGTATCACTTTTCTTAAGTTCTTTTACAAAAAGAATGTGATTTCTATGGAAACAGCAAGTAAGGATTTCCAAGAAATAAGAAAGAATAATTTTTCAATTTCCCAGTATAAGGAATTTATTTACGAGGCTAATAAGCCTAGAATAATAGGAACATGTCCGTTTATCAATAGTTGTCTGACACATACATTCTGTTTGCTGAAAATGCGTTCAAATTTTCACATGACCCTGGAGCCAGCTTATCCACAACTCAAAGTGCCCATTCAGAAAAAGAAAATGGAGGACATATAAAAGCTGGTGAAATATGTATATGGGGAAGATGCACAAAAATTTTATGAAGAGCTATTGCAGTGGCCAGTGATTTCATAAAACATTCTTTAGGTACAGTTGAATGAATCAGGTACCGTAATTTGCAAATTACTTCTCCAAAATTCTTAAATGTACTACAAATGTCAATTTGCTTTTTCATATTGTGTTGTTTATGATTGTATCTGTTATTTAAGATGCTGAACATCAATATTATAACAAAAACTACATTTTTAAGAAAATAAATGCATTTAACAGTGGTAAACATATCATCGAGTGGAGAAAGGAACTAAGTCAATTTTTTTCAAAATCAATTTTTGCAATATTTGCTAAGAATTAGGTGAGTGCATTTATATGTATTTACTGGACTGCAATAAAGAATACAATAAAACATCGAACAGAAATTTCTGAAAATAAGTTTACCGGCTAAACAGTTTTCTGTCTGTCCTGAAAAGTTAAAAAAATTGACATAGTTCCTTTCTCCGCCGACCGATTCAATTAGTCTCAGATTTTGGTTTTGAAAGATTAAAATTTTTTTTTTTTGTATTTGCTGTTACAAGGACTTTGCTTCAGTAAGTTGTTGCTGTGGTGTTTAACGCCCGCTTTTACTACTACGGCACCACAGGCGGTGACACTGATGATACATGGACTGAAGATGGAGCACCGGTGGAATGAGATGGCGAGGAAAACCGGAGCACCCGGAGAAAACCCACCCTGATGCCACTTCGTCCACCACGAATACCACATGCGGGTCCCTGGGATCGAACCCGGGCCGCTTAGGTGGTAGGCAAGCGTGCTAACCGCTCGGCCACAGCGCCGCCCTGCCAGTAAGTAAGTAAATAATGGCATACACGACATACAATGGCATACATTGTATGTCGTGTTAAGAGTTGCTCTGGAACATCCCCACTTCATTCCTGTTAAATGTTTAAACAGTGAAAGGTGCCTTTCTGCTCTTTGTATTACATTTTCTATTTGTTTGGTCCATGTAAGTTTGGTATCAAATGTAACTCCTAAATACTTTGCTTCCTTTGTTTTTGGTAATTGTTGACCCTCAAAATTTAGTTTTATTTTTAGTGGTTTTTTCTTAATGAAAAGATATGGTAGTTTGATTTTGTTGTATTAACAGTCATTGAATTTTCTTTGGTCCACCTTTGTAGGTTGCTTAAGGATTGCTGCATGGTTTTTTCTAGTTCTGTACTTTTGCTTTTTGGTTTTGAAGTCCACATTACTAAGTCATCAGCAAATAGTGCACACTTCACACCTGATTCTTGTATTTGTTGTGGTAGATCGTTAATAAATATATTAAAAAGTGTAGTGCTGAGCACGTTGCCTTGTGGTAAGCCACAGTGTACTTGTTTGTATTTAGATATATTTCTTCCATATCTGATAGCAATAGAGCGTTGTGTTAGGAAATGGCATAGCCATGAAAACATTGGACCTTGTATCCCTATTTTTTTACTTTCTTTAGTAGTTTTGTTCTGCATATAGAATCATATCACTTTGGAAATCAATAAAAGCTGATAAATTATCTTCTTTTCTATTGAAGGAGTCTTTGATTTCTTGACTGAGAAGTAAGACTTGTTCATTTGTAGAGTGGAGCTCTCTGAATCCAGCTTGACATGGGGATATTAAATTTTGTTTTTCTAGAAACCAATTTAACCTGTTTGACACCATTCTTTCCATCACTTTTGCTATTATGCTAGTAAGAGCTCTTGGTCTATAATTTTTTATTTCTGATGCTGTTTTGTCTTTCTTCAAGAGTGGGACAGTTATTGTGTTTCACCATTTACCAGGTACAGTGTTTTCCCAGGATAGATTGTAGAGTTTTAGTAGTTGTTGTTTTGCTGTTTTTCCAAGGTTTTTTATGAACTCTGAAAGTATGTGATCTGGTGCATGGGAGCCTTTTTGTTTTCTAGATTATTTATTGCAATATTCACTTCTTGCATATTACAATTTTGAAAAAATATATTGCATTGAGTGTTAGGATCACATTCTCTTTCTTGTTTCAAATCTTTCTTAAATTGTTTATGTTCCTTTTTATTATTTCTTGTTACTTTAAGTGAATTAGCATAATATTTATTGAATGTTTTGGCTATGACTGCATCATTTACTAATATTTTATTGTTGTGTATGATAGGTGCGCAATTTTTTTCTTCCCTGTCCTTGACATTTTTTATGAACATGTAGGCTTTGTTACCATCTGTCCTATATTCCATTTTTTCTAAGAAATTATTAAAGTGATTCTTTTTAGCAGTATTAATTTATTTTAAGTGAGGCACATTTCTTTTGCCATATTTGTGTATCCGGTATGTTTTTTGTTTGTTCAGCTGTATTTCTAGCTAAATCCTTTTGCTTTTTCAGTTCTTCTAACTGGGGGTTCCTAAAGGGTTTGACATTTTTAATTCTTCCACGAGGAATATGTTTTTTTGCGGTTTCTAGGATGACTTTACAGAAATTTTTTTTTGTATGATCTGGTTGGTCATGCAGCTGTGAGTTTGTTTGTTCTTTAAATTTATGTTCCAGTCCAGTTTTATATTTGTTCCAATCTGCTCTTTTGAAGTTCCAATACAGATTCGTGTGAGCTTGACTGTTATTTGTATTCTCTAGTTTTATATCAGCAATTACTGCTCTGTGACCAGAACTTGGATCTTCTATAACTTGTTTTTTAATTTTTGAAACAATATCTGTTGTAGCTAACAAGAGGTCTGGGTTACTGCCTGCTCCAGAGTAATGTATGAAGCTTGTGGGATGTTCTTTACTATAAATAAGTTCCAAAGTTGTGCTATTCAAAAATTGTTCCACTATCTTCCCTGTAGAATCCACTTTTTCATAACCCCATCTTTTGAAATGGGCATTGAAATCCCCAATTATGATTGTTTTATTTAATTGGTCAATAAGTGAGATGTGTTTTGCTATCCCAAAAACTTATCTTTATTAATTTACTTTTATTTGTGTTATCCATTTCTTTAACAATTTCAAAGGAGGATTTAATATCCTTTTTGACTCTATATTCCACTACTTATCTATTTTTGGGTAGTAGGTGTAGTAGAAAACCAAATAATAATAATAAGTCGTGGTGGTGTTGGTGGCAGTGGCGGCGGCGGTGGTGGTGGTTGTAGGAGGAGGAACAGCAACAATAATAGTCATAGTAATAATAGTAATAATGGTGGTGGTGGTGGTGGTGGTGGTGGTGGTGGTGGTGGTGGCGGCGGCGGCGGCGGCGGCGGCGGTGGTGGTGGTGGTGGTGGTGGTGGTGGTAACAATAATAGAAACAGTAGCAGTAACAATAACAATAACAATAACGAGAAGAAGAAGATGAAGAAATCTGAATGTTCAACCAATCAATGTCAAATCGCATACCCGTAGAATACTACTTTTTTGTAGGAGGTTCAAATTTTTTTTATGAATAATAGACATCAAATAAGGAGACCTGTATTTTTTATTTCTGTATTTTTAAATTACTTGCTTAGTAATGGCTATTAGAAACTAAGCAATTTCTGCACGCACTGTAATATAAAATCACTTGTTACTCTAAAACCATATAGAGTTGAGAGTTGGGGTTTGGCGCACTGGAAAGGTAAAATACAGCACTTTTAACAACTTTCAACCATAATAATAATAACATATGTACCAGACACAGTGAAATGATCAATATGAGAGTGAGGAAGAGGATGATATGTAATGTAGGTGATGATGGAGCAGTTGGTGGAATGAGTGTTGGGGAAACAGATGAACATATGTACCAGACACAGTGAAATGGTCAATATGAGAATGTGGAAGAGAATGATATGAAATATAGGTGATGATGGAGCAGTTGGTGAAATTAGTGGTGGGGGAAACAGGCAAACATATGTACCAGACAGAGTGAAGTGATCAGTATGAGAGTGAGGAAGAGGATGAAAATGTAGGTGATGATGGAGCAGTTGGTGGAATGAGTGGTGGGGAAACATGAACATATGTACAAGACACAGTGAAGTGGTCAGTATGAGAGTGAGGAAGAGGATGATATGAAATGTAGGTGATGATGAACCAGTTGGTGAAATGAGTGGTGGGGGAAACAGGCAAACATATGTACCAGAAAGAGCGAAGTAGTCAGTATGAGAGTGAGGATGAGGATGATATGAAATGTAGGTGATGATGGAGCAGTCGGTGGAATGAGTGGCAGGGGAGACTGGAGAACACAGAGAAAACTTGCCCAGATACTGCTTTGTCCACCAGGAATACCACTTGTGGGTTCCTGGAATTGAACCTAGGCCACCTTGGTGATAATCAAATGGTCTAACTGCTCAGCCACAGCACTGACAAAATATTACTACACAAAATATCTACATAGATCTCATTAAAATGCACATTTACAATTTTTCTATTGTACTCCGCCCAGACATTTGATGTCGAGATTTCACTGGAAATATATGTTTTGAGACCCCATGAACACATAAACAGCATTTTTAGAAAAAGGTTCATGTGTGTGTGTGTTTGTGTGTCTGTCTGACTGTCAGTGTGTGAACAGTATAACTCAAAAACGAAAAATCGGTTAAAAACCAAAGTTGATATTTAAGTTTAATATCTTTCACGAATGCGACACAAAGATTTTGAAGCAAATAGCCCCACCCTAAACTACCCTTTATATGGAAAATTTTTTGAAACCTTTGATTTTCTTTTGATTAAAATGCCATATGTTTGAGATATTTGTATGACATATGAAATGTATATTTTAAATTTTCTGGCTATACTGTATGTAGTCCTGTTTACTCTGGATGACTTTTGAATAACTCATAAACCATAAGTTATAGAAAAAGTCTTACTATACAAAAATTGTAGGTATCGCTAAAACATAAAATTTATCTTGAAATACATTTTTTTGTAGAGTGAACCATTTTGGACATATTCCTGGTTATTTGTGTTAGTTTCAGGAAACTTTGAACTTTTGTGAAATGGAACATCGTTGTCCATGTTTTTTATGCGTTAAGCGTGCAAAGAAAACGGGAGCTCAAAGCTTTAAAACATTTGACTATCATTCAAAGCCCACTGTATTCTAATATCCCCCTTGTACCTACAAGGAAATAAGCAATAAGATAATTTGTACAAATATTTATCTCAACCAACACGAAGAAGATATAGGAATAAGAGTTTGTAGGAATGGTTACTACAAGAGTAGATAAAGTCATGTGAGTACAACACATCAGATTTTTAGTGAAGTGAACGTTTTGAGATGTTTCTTGTTATATACATACCTCAATTTTGTGACACCTGTTGCTTTCTCAAATAGAAACATGTTATTTCTGTTTGTATCTGGTCATGCAAGGAGAACAACATTTCATAGCCATAATATAGTGACCAGCTACTGTTATATCCATGAAGACTGATTTTGCCTTTAAAATATAAATTGTTCTCATATTTTTTTATCAAACAACCTAACAATATATTTATTTCTTCTTTCCTAATGTTAGATACAAGGTTAACATGAAGAAGCTTTCAGTCCTGTTCAAAGATCAACCAGAATCACCTCTTGAGTGTGCCATATTTTGGGCAGAGTATGTGATTCGCCACGAAGGTGCAGCTCATATTCGCATTGCCAGCCTGGACATGCCCTGGCATCAATATTTTCTTCTGGATGTCATTCTCCTAATTCTCAGTGCTATTGTTATAGCTTCTATGTTAATATTTATAGATGTAACAACTTTCCTTAAAGCAGTGTTTAGTTATAAAACAGCAAAATTAAAATCAAAATAACCATAATAAACTTTGGAATTTGATTTCTAGTTAGTGCCAAGATAGTAATGTTAAAAAAAGAGTAAAATAACTGAGAATATTTTAGGAATTGCATATGGAATGGATGTTACCACTTTGAAATGTGACCTGTGCAGCCTCCTTAATTAGGAGGTATTTTTATAGCGAAATAATTGCACAATAGAGAAAATTATATGTGAAGGGCACTGCATTTGTGGGAATGATGGTTGTTGATGGTGTTTAACACCTACTTTTATTACTTACATGCAGCACCAAGAGAGTCAAAAAATTCTAGACCGGCAGAGGGGTGTTTTGCCTGCCCACTATCTTGGCACCCATTGCCATCTCCTGCTATCATAGAAAGGTGCACATGAAATTGTACATTTTTAAAACTGGTTTTAAAGGCTTTACTTACAAACTTCATGAAAGGAGATCGTTACTGGAGCTCTGAGAAAACCTAATATTGTTCATGAAATACTCCTTCATAATGAAAAAGTTGGTGTATGATGTGCCATTAGTGGAGAAAGGGTTCTAAGGGCAATTTTTTGAGCCAACAATTGACACAGTACAATACAATTAATACAACTCCCCCCCATTTTTTTAGAGAACAGGACTTTTTTCAACAAGACTCTGCAACAGCTCATATGCCCCATCTTTTGATGAGAACAATTATTGAAAGTGTGTTTAAGCAGAGAATTACAGGAGAGATTTGTGGACCCCTCATTCCTCCAACCTAACCCCCTGCAATTTCTATCTCTGGTGTAACTTAAAACATAAAGTGTGCAATACAAACTTGCATATCCTGGAAGAATTAAAACAAAAATCTGCCAGGAACTTTTCAGCCTATCTCAATGTGAACTATGGCGAGTGATGGATAGTTTCCTAAAGAGGCGCCAAAAATATATGGATAACAACAGTGGCCAGTTTCAGCATCTCCTTTTATAAAGTTGGTAAGTAAAGCCTTTAAAAGTGGTTTTAAAAATGTATGGTTTCATCTGCACCTTTCTATGATAGCAGCAGGCAGCAATGAGTGCCAAGAGCGCAGACAGACAAAACACAGTGCAGCTGGTTCAGAACATTTTGAATCTCTTGGTATGAGATGGCAGAGGAAACCTGACAACTTGAAGGAAACCCACCCCTGTGGGAATTAGAGTGCCAGACTAAGGGAGGAACTGAAATCAATTAATTCTGTGTGATTTTATTATTTCAGCTATGTTTTGACTTTGCTTCAACTTTGGCTGCAGTTACTCCACTCCTCTGTTTATAAAAAATATCCCTTATGTATGCTTTGCAGCTTAGGGCCCTCAATATCTTGCCTATACTTTGTAGATTAGGCCTTCAAGCCCTGAGCTATCTGGGATGGCAGTGTTTGTTAGTCTGTCAGATAATACCGCAAAGTACACAGCGGACAGTGGAATTGACATCAAGTACAAACACCTAAACTTTATGTACATAAATTGAATGTTTAATTAATCCAGTGTGCTTCACTTTGCACCATATTCTGGAATACGTTAACTTTATCATCAGCCTTAGGGCCAGTTTCACCAAAAAAGTTAAATTTTATCTCAGTGTTAACCTGATTTAACATTGAAGTTATGGGAAGTCTGTTTCATTGAACAATGTTCCCATTAACATAAAGTTAATATTGACCTTAACTCAACATTGCAATACCCCTGAGTTAAGGCATTTAACACATGACAGAAGTCAGAAACTACTGCAGCAGACCAAGTGGTTTATGCAAGTTTGCTGTATTTGACATTTAAGAATTTCATTCCTAGTCGAAGTATGGATGTACGAGATCATAATACATTTGAAAACATGCAAAAGGAGGATCTTTTAAAGCAAGACAAGTAGTTGTAAGAATAACTTTAGAGCAAACACCCATGGTTTTCATTTAAATACATGATTAAAATGTTGAACACCTGTGACAACATGCGGCATAGAATATTAAAAGCACTTTATAAATGTTTTAAGCTTAGACATATGGTCTAGCATAAATAGTTGCATGAAACTTGAGCATAATGGCAGGAACTGAGATACTTGTATGAATATTTTAAACTATCTCACTATTGGCCATTTTATAAAACATACTCGCATATTAATTGTTGCCATTATGCCCTCGTTGGATACTTGTATATACTCATAGACTCCTGTGAATTATTTTGGTCAAACATTTTTCTAAAATAGGCGCTATATTGTATAATAAGTTACCATCTTCAATTAACAACACTGAAGACTCAAAATTTAAACCAGTGTTAAAATCATTCCTAATAAGTAAATGCTTGTGCACTGTCACTGAATTATAATGGACATGTGTATGTATGTAAATAATCACTTTTGTAAGTAACTGGTGTAGGTTTTTTAAGAGTAGAACTGAAACTTAAAAATTCAATGCCACAACTGGGATTTGAACCACAGACCTTCCACCCACACACGGCTTGTGTGTTTAAAAACACCAATAGTAAGTTTGTTGGCATAAATAAATAATAACTGGTGTAGGTATTTGAATTGTAGATACGATTGACAGTGTCACATGCTCTTATAAGAGTCTATTCACTACAGTAAAGTTGTTGTTGTCATCATCATCAGCACCATCATCATCACCATCATCATCATCATCATCATCATCATCATCACCACCACCATCATCATCACCATCACCATCATTATCATCATCATCACCATCATTATCATTATTATTATATCAACACTGTTGTTATAATAATCAGTATCACTATTATTATCATAGTAATAATAATAATAACCAGATTGTTATCCTGTAAGTATCCCAATTGCTTTGAAGTCAGCACCAATTTAGCATTAGTGAATGTTATATTAAATTTTGGTCAAGAACAGATTTACACTGCTGTATGTTTCCTTCACTTTAGTGGCATAAGCTATGAGAACATGATGACATACATTGCTATGTGAAGGAGTACCGTTTGAGGCTAGTTTCGGAGCCATTAACGAATAGTTTCCATGCCACTGGTAAATGTTTTATTCCCATAGCATGAAATAGACCATTCATGTCTTTTCAGTAACAGAATAAGTCTTCCATGACAAAGAATAACAATCATCTACATGATTGGTTGGTTCCCTCCATATCATTGTCATAATGAAAGCCTTTGCAACTTTACCTTTTCTCTTCACCCAACCATTAAGATGAGATGAACAGTTCACACAGGCAATTTGTGCTGATAACCTAACTTGCACCCAAAATAATCATACCATTTCTTCACTACGGGTGTCACATGATTTACTAGTGCTCCCCACAGATGTAGCAAAACTTTATTGGGTCGTTCTTAAGAAATCTATGTAATTGCTTTTTTATAACCATTCTTATATAATGGAGTATTTTTAAAACTGAGAGTGCTACAAACAAAAATAACATATTCATGCTTGGGGGATCAAAATACATAAGAAAGACCGATTTGCATTCTTGAATATGTTAATTCATTTTGGCCAGTGTAATTGCATTCCCCAAGTTTCTGTCCTTCCATTTCACTTCATCTTTCATCTGGCTGGTTGTTTCAAGGTTGTGTGGGCAGGAGACTTAGCACTGCATGGCAGGGAAAAAGTATACTCTATGTAATGTTCATCCTACAGATTGGTGGCAGTCTCCAAGTTCTGGTATCTCTAGTGGGATGTGTGAGCCTACAGAAAGGAAGGGGAGCTGACACAGGGGAGTACTGACCCTGCCCTCTATTGTCGCATCTCCTAGGACTACCGACCCTCTCCTCTTACTTCACCCCTCCCTCCTTCGGAGTGTCCCATTAGATACAATACAAAGATACAGCCTTGGCTGCTAAATGCCCTGTCCAAAACTTGTACCCCAAACCTTGATGTCCTCATCATCCAGTACAGTGTAGTTCTGTTCTACATTAATCGGGGAGCTGGGACATGCCTCCTGCATTCCATTGTAGAATTCTTAAAGTATTGGAATTGTGATGAAATTTGCCTAAAGATGTCCCCACCCGGAGATCCGATTGGGGGACAGTTTTAACTTCGGAATGTTTATCTTTAGGCTTTCATGTAACTGTTTTCTTAACGGGCACCAGTTTTACAATGTGGCAGTTACATCACCCGACTTAAACCCCCATTTTGCAAGGGGGACCACACCTATCGTTGATCAACGGGTCCATCGGACCTAGCCGGGAGGACTAAATAGATGATATTTAGATCCACCGACCTTCCCCTCATGTGCCTCTGAGGGACGCTGTTGTGCTGTGATAGGCCAGCACATATGTAAATGACATTTCCTCCATTTTAGATGAAACAGTTATACCGCTGTGATTCGGTCCCCAGAGCCTCATCTGTTAAAAGCAGGGTGCACCACGGGCAGGATGAGGATGGGAATTGGGTAGGAGAGGCTATAGGAGGCGCATCACTACCCCTTACTACCCCTCAGCCTCACCAATATGTGTCCTGTGTAACGATCCAGCAGAAATGAACGAAGACCACTTGAAGACCTGTGAAGCATTAAGATCAGAAGAAACTACAGTTCAAAAGTATTGGAAAGCGCGAATGCTAATGGCTTCATTGCCAGATGCAAGGCACTAGAAAACAACAACAACATTAATCGGGGAGCTGCTGTATCTGAGCATACAGGTGCAGAGGAATTAATAGCTGAATATTTAAATAACAGCACAATCCATAGGGTTTTGCTCTGGAAAGATGTATTTTATGGAATTTCTCAGTTGTACAATCAATGAAATCCAAATCATGAAATATTGTGCTTTGAACAACCTCCTTTACAATTTCGCATAGCAAACAGCAGCAATGATACTGTGCATGAGTATTGACAGACATTTTTCCAGGGGGGCCACATGTTTGAAATTTGCAATCAGATAATATTAATTCATTATTTTATTGTCAAAATTTATAATATTTGTTGCATATAACCATATTAATTTGTGCTAAATAAAATTGATCTTTACATCAAAATTAAAATAGTAGTGTAATAGTCAGTAATTGATCGCACATTAAGTTGATCAACTTCCAGGGGGGCCGCGGCCCCCCTTGGCCCCCTTCGCGATGCCCATGGGAAAGTTCATGTTTCTTGCAATCATTTATGTACACAGTAAAGGTGCTGTGACGAGGCAAATATCTCCTTAGGTAAAGCTCAGCATAAAGATCTTGTGCCCTTTTCCCATTTCTACAAGCAACACTATAAACATAATGCATATCTGCTAGTTCTCTTAAGTAGAACATTTTTATAATAGCCTATACAGCTGAAACTCCTTCCAGTAAATGGAGCACTTTAGTTACACTAATAGCTGATATTGATAATCCAACCAAAAAGTCACAAATTGCTGCATAATATGCAACAGAATCCCTTACCATTGAAGTAATAAACTGCAGGCTTTAGATTAATGGTGATACACTAAGCAACGATAATAATAGAATGTAAGTAATATTCCAAAATGCAAAGAAAACAAAATATAAGTGATATTCAATGCCAAAGGAGGAACAAGGATCTGCATGACAGAATTTCATCTAACCCAAAGTGGTGATTGAAAAATATTAATGTCCTCTAGCTCGATTACAAGATGTTTACAAACATACATTCCTGATAAGAATATAACACTTAAATCATTCCATAAAATTATTCTGTGTTGTTCTGACTTACTCTGTGTACATGCAATTTGAAATAGTTACTTACGTTATATATCCATGACATTTCAAATACTTATAATCTTGGACAGAGCTGTTTTTACCCTATATAAATGTAACATTTCTAATACACTGAATTATAAATAGAATAAACATATCATATAAACAACTACCTAATACAACAACAATTTTTATGTAAAAATCTATGAGAGTTAATCACATATATAAAATCAAATTAACAAATCAGCAAGGTAAAATTATTGAATTTGGGACTGTTACATTCAATTGCTGCCAGAATAGGAACATTATCTAGAAGCCACAGGCAGTGAGTCTATGTTGATGATGGAGACAACACACTATGAAACTTGTTCCAGTAAATTTTGCATGCAAAGTGAAGCTTTACTTGTGTATGTAAACTTCACTGTTTTTCCAAAAGAGAGGAACTCAAACAACAAACACATCTTGTAAATAAGAAGTAAAGTATTAAGTAAGTGATATTCAAGTTGATGGATGCAGAGTCCACATAACAAATAAGTGACAAAACTGCAGAAGGTGTAGCAGAAAGAAAGGAAAAGACAGAGAGAGAAAGCTACAACAGAAGGTGACAGTGAAGTAGGAGACAGAACAAGAGAAGAGGGGAAGGAGGGGAATGTGGGAGCCACAAGAAGATACGACAATACAATCAACCCTAAGAGTCAATGGGATTGAGGTTATGTGGTCAATGAGCAGCAAACTTATTGAAGCAATTCCCAAGAGAAGTATACTATGGAAGTGAAGAAGATGTAGTTTGTAACCTGTATAAATGGGTAGGTAATGGGAGAGAATGTGAGAGATATTCATTTATTTGATAAGGAGAAGGAAAGAACAGAATAGGGTATTGATGGTATGGGAGGCTGGAAAAGGAGGATGGCTGGAGAACAGGGAGGTGATGTTAAGAAATAGAGGGATCCAAAATACAAAGAAATCAGAGATTACTTGCCATGTGACACAGAAATAGACATGAAAAATATATTTATGTTATGGAAGCACTTAGAATATTAGTAAAAATAAACAGCATTTTTGTAAAGCAATTTTTAAAAATTCAAGATTTTTACTGTTCCCTGTATATATACATACGTAAGTATAAAAACTATTGTATTAGATAAAGATGAACAAAAAATGGCAATGTTCATAAATATTAATTTAAGAAATAATAATGAGTACTTTAGATCAACCACTGGAGGTTTAAACAATTTAGATGTAAAAAGTATGGAGCAACAACTATTCAATAAGTTAACTAGAGATACAAACAAATAAAAATAACAAATGTACATTAAAATTGAGGAGCGTTTTCTTAAAACTCAATAGATGCACAAAATGCATTTCTGAGGAAAATGGTTTTTCTATTTATTGGCAATACTAATTGGTTAGCACAGCAACTGTATTAATTATTCAATTCTTCTTCCTGGTTCTGTCTCATTGAATGTGAAAAGAAACAAATAACATAGTCTAACAGGTGCAAATTTGGGGTTTGAAAATG
Organism: Tenodera sinensis; assembly: GCA_030765045.1. Classification (NCBI taxonomy): domain Eukaryota; kingdom Metazoa; phylum Arthropoda; class Insecta; order Mantodea; family Mantidae; genus Tenodera; species Tenodera sinensis. The sequence goes on along the minus strand of CM060964.1, from coordinate 360,820,851 downwards.
CAGAGTTTTTTCAAAAACCAATAGATGCTGATAACTTTTCTGCATGAGCGAGAAGTTAAGACATGAAATTTCGTTATTTTTGTCATTTATTGTTTTTGTTGCTTTTTATTAATGCATTTATTATTTGTTTATTTATTTTCACCTCTTTATAACACATAATGTACTATACAACCAACATATTAATGTTTATAAGGATTATTTTATTAGGTATAAACTTGGAAACTAAGTACTGCTACATTCACAATAACAATATATTTTGTTTTATTTATATAACAAACACTGAATACACACAAATAAATTTCAAACAATATGAATAAGTAAGCTTTCACCTTTATTAGTGCTTGTGCAATCCATACATGGTTCTTAGTTCGTTTCTCTTTTTCACATCTGACTCTGTCTTAATCTTCACCAGTCCCATTGAGCATGTGTCAGTGTGTGGTGTGCGGAATGAAATATTGAAGAAGTTGTAAAATATGTTTGTATATTTTGACAATGAGCAGACTGGTAGATTTCTAATCTTCTTTCGTTGCAGAAGTTGGTCCATATTTTTCTGATATTAAGTTCTGGAGGTAAATATCTTCTTGATTTTGCTCTTCCATAGTGGCTTTCTCCACATCTGTACTTCTTCATGTCTTGCTTTATAGTAGCAGTAGTGCCCTTCTGTAATATTCCTGTTCTGTCACCTCCTCTGGTTTCCTTTGGCGCATTCCCAGATAAGTGAAATTTTCTAGCCAGTAGAGATAATCTAACTTTTGACACCCCTGTGATTCCTTGGAAGCTTTAGTTTTAGTATTTTGTGGAGTGCACCCAAGACCATGTGAACATTTAATTTCTGGAGTATGAGCTTTCCTTGACTTGCATTTTGATTTCCTTTCCTTGTTTTTGCAATTCCTACCTCCCGCGCATTCTACGACTGGTACAGTTTCACAATCTGAGCTCCTGTCCATTGTGCATAGTACAGTGCAGTGTCTCAACTAAGAATAAAAATGCCATATAAGTATAACAAAGCTTGTAGAAGCACCTGCCTGCTGTGCAAGAGGTCTCAAGTTCGATTCCTGGTAGGGGGGTAGGAAGTTTTCTCCAACCAAGATTATTCTTCATCCTGCCCTGAGTCTGGAAGTATGAATGAAAGTGTGAATGTGTGTGAATTCAACGTATAAAAACCCCAAAAGACCGAAAAACCCACTGTTAAATGAGTAACACCATTGTCAATAGGCAAGGCCGCCGATATGACCTCTGCACTTAAAGGTGGGACATAAATGGAAGAAAAAAATCTTGTAGAAATGAATGTGAAATCCAAGCGCACAACCTGGGTTTGCAGTTATTGCCAATGATGTAGCAGTGTAACCAGGCTTGCAGAAATGACTGAGAATTCCAAGAATTGCAACAGTGAGATGGCAGTCAATTCCAACATGCATTCCATAGAATTTAGGTTGCTACACTCTGTATAATAAAATCATAAAATTGCATCTATCAACCTTTGCTTTAACTGAGCAAGTGTATCTATCGAGTTTTGAAAAAAACTGATAATATTCCCCACCTATACAGGACAAGAATCGAATTTTGCAAAATCTGATTTCACAGAACGATGCAGAAGGTGAAAATTAGGCTGATACTATATATAACTCAATTTCATAAAATTTTGCATCTATCGAGTTTTGAAGAAACGCTCCTCAATTGATAAAAGAATATTTCTAATGTTTTTTATAGTTTAGAAGTGTTGTTGCTGTTGGCTAATGCTGTATTTCTGACAATGAAGTCACTAATCCTCTTGCTCTCTGATGGATTGGAAGGGTGCTAGAAGTGGCTGGGCATATTTGAAGGTGGTCTCGGTCCATTTCCTCTTGCAGATCACATAGAGCACAGAGTGGTCAAGAATATATCCCAATTCTATTCAAATGTTTTGCCAGACAATCATGTCCTGTAATCAACCTGAAGTTTGCAACTGCTGTTTTTCGAGGATACTCATTAATTACTGTTTGAATGTTTGGTATTTCCCATCTTTTATCTTTCGGATTTTCATAACAATATTTTGCTACATTTTTTTAATTAAAATTTGACTAATCTTTTAGCTGTTACATAAAATAGTAGATTAGCTATAGATTTCTGTACACTGCTGGTACGCTTTTTTGAAAGAAAATCAGTTTTGTTCACAGTGAGCTGGTATCCATTGGAAGACTAGGTGTTTTTGAAGTGCTGTTTGAATGAATGAATGAATTTATTGAATACTAGAGCATATACCTGTTGGGCTGTCCATGAACTTGAGCTCCCTAGCTCTTCTGTCATTGGACAAACCTCTGAGGTTCTCTACCCTTGATGTAGAGCACAACCCATGCTATTTATTATTCAGCTACAATTTATTAGCCTTACTCAAACCTGTCATTTATCTTTTAATTCACTTATTTTCACCAAATTCTCTTATACTTTCCTTTTCCTAAGCTCATTAGTATTTTAAATAACCCATTCCAACCTAATATTTAATTTCTCCTTTTTTTCTTATGTTTCATGATTGTTTACTAATACTTTCCTACACCTCACAGGTTTACTTTCCGCTTATCTCTTTCACTTCCACATTCTTTTCCTCACTTCAGTTTCACTTGTAATACCTACTTTGCTTTATCGCTAAACTTTTGTTTCCCTCCCTCCTTTCAACCCCGGACCATTTCACTTAATCACTCTCCTTCATATCACACGACACTGATCACCATCTTCCCCTTTCGTTTTTGGCTTCCTGTATATTAACACATATTCATATCTGAAATCCACTTATTTAAGTTAATATGTTTCCAAAATCATACTGACTTTTCCAGGTCACCCTTCTCCCATTCTAATGTAGCCACATACTATGTAAAACCTGTTTCCCTGTCCTCCCATTGAAGTGCTCTTAGATGGGTAAGGATTTTCCAACATTCTATAATTGTTTGATCTTTTGGTGACAACTTGGAAGTAATTGCTATAATTGCTGCCCTGGAATCTGAGAGAATAACTGCTTGATGAAAATGTGAGATTCTATACAAAAAGTTTAGAAGTGTATACATTAATATACCTAATACAAATATGTATATGTAAATCTGATGTGTCCTTTAACTATGTACTGAAAGGATGTATAACATGAGTTACAAGACAAAGCAAGTGGGATAAGGTGGTAAAAGGGGTAAGAGAGGGACATAATGAGTGATAAACTATAGCAATAAAGTGAATAATGGTAAACTTTAATCACTAATCAAGGTGGGAAAGAAAGTCAATAAAGTGGAGGTAAGGTTAAAATTTAAAGAGTTAGATATAGTTATTAACAAAAAAAATACAAAAATTAAATAAACAATTAGTAATGTAAAAGTAAGTCATAAATAATACTGGGAAATTAAGGCAATAAGAATATTGGAAACAAATCGTATGTACATTTGTGTGGAAGATAAACACATAAAGGACAGTTGATCTGGAGACAAGTCAAGCTGATAGTAAAAGTAAAAGTTGTATATTTAACGACTGCTGCACTTGTATAAGGATAGCGATCCAGTTAGGAGCCATACAAAATGTATCTGTTTTTTTTTTTATAGGTCCTCAATAAATTTCAATTCCAACTAAGTGATATTTATGTTCTGCTCATTAGTCATTTAAGAAGTACATTTTATTCAAATAAATTTAATTTTTAAAACTACACAAGAACTGTGATTATCTGGACCAGGTGACACCAATTTCTAGGTTAATGAAAATACAGATAATGTGGAAACAAATCATTAAAGAAATACAAACTTTGATGTGTAAATGAAATTATTATCACTGCAAATGCAGAAGTGTAAAGAATTGAAAACCATGCAGATGAGATATCTATGATTACTATCAGAACTGTCATTAAAACTAACAACCCATAAAGTTTCGTTTTGTTCTGTGATACACAGAATTCTAATGGTATTCATTGCAAGCTTGAAAGGTATAATCGACCATGAGTGATCTCTACTAGGGATTGCCCCCTCCAAAAGGTTATGGAATTAACACTGTAATGTAATGTAAAGGCTGGTTCACACCCATCAGTAGCAATAACCATAACAAAAAAGCTGAAATACATTTATTCAAATGGGGATGTTCACAGCCGACAGGAAACATTCATGGTCCCGGGAACAAGAAAGAAGCCTTGGCCAAGTTTTAAGTTCATGTTCCTGTTACCAGCTACAGCATGTTAGATTCATGTTGTGCATGTTACACTTTTCACTGTAGAAAGTATTCAAGGCCACCATACCATGAAGCAGCTGCTAGAGCTCTCTCTGGTTGCAAGCTAGAAAAAAGATTATTAGAAATAGGAATAAGAGATAGAGGGTTCAGCATGGAAGCCAGGCCTATGTACCTATAGCCCTAAGGGAGGAAGGATGAGGTGAGGGGAGATAGAGGGTTTGGCATGGAAGCCAAGCGTTTTGTAATTATGGCTTAGAAAGTTCAGAAATTTACGCTGGATTTTAATACGTTTTGAACTGATCACTTTTGTGAAAAGAATACGATTCACTCCGACATTCCAACTCCAACCAGCAAACAAGATAGGAAAAGATATAAGATGTGTCAGTAGAACTATAGAATACACACTAGGAGTAGGAAATTGAACCAAACTAAATTTCGAATGGGAGGGACTTCATAATGTTTTGAAATGAACTATATGAAACACTGATGAATTACTTGCACTGTTTCCTGTTGTTTGTTTCAGGGAAGCCTAATTGGTTTCGGCAGCACCTACTTTGGACAGTGTTATACTTATCGCTTGATTACTTACACTGCCTCATGTACTAATTTTAAATGTTTTGTTAAATTATGAATGCCGTATGAGACAATCTCAAATTTCATATATTTTAAAGTGTAATTACTTTTTCAGAATCTTATTAAACATAAGCATTAATATGACTTGTTTGTTTTCTGTTTGAAACAGATAGTACTGTTTTTTTGTACATAGTTGTTGGTATAATTATCTTCATTTAGAATTTACATGTATCTGTTTAGTTTTTCATTTCTTGGTCACTAAGGTTATCCTTCACAGTTTTTTTTAACTTGATTACAAATTCACTGTGTACAAGAAAATTGCATTACAGATAACCTTGTGGTATCCTTTCCTGCTTTCTTCTGCCATTAACTGAATGTGTAGTTATAATTGCTATAGCCATTATTTGAAATTCTTGAGGGAAAGGGAATAAAAATGTATTGAATAATCTCAACAATTTGTGATCTGACACTATCCATCTGGTTACTAAAGCTATTATGATTAATTGAAGACAACTATTACTTGTAGGGGGAAAAATGTCAAGTTTAGAAGTGGGTTCTTCCTGCCGAACTTCTTTCGAAGTCACATCTCGCACACTCATGAATAGTTTACGGCACATTTCCAGTATTCACATATTAGCGTAATATGAGATACATCAGCTACGTGGATAAGAATCGTTTACCGCATTTGGCTTCCATGTAGTTCTTGTAACGCGTATTACGCTAATATGTGAAATGTGCGGTGAACTATTCGTGAGTGCGCGAGTTGATTTCGAAAGAAATTCGGCATTTAATTCTGGCGAGGAATACGGACGAAGGAGGGGTGGGCAGAAGCGGAAGTAGCGCTGCTCGGTCGATATAGAGGCGTACTGTATTATCGGCGGAATCATTAGTTCGTACCGGCCCCGTGGTGAAACATAGCGACATCAGCGCCATTTGTGACATCATCCTCTAACACAGAGTCGATCATCTGGTATAATCTGTGATTTATTCATTTTCGTTTGCCGTTATTCATTTGAAACTTATACTAAACAATAAGCCATCGTCATGGCAAATTTAAATATTATTTAATCAACAACCAGATCTGATTTTCAACTACGTGCAAAACTCTTGTCGTAAATACTATTTGGAATCAAAATTTTGAACATGGGCAAGCCTGAACTCAAAACAAATACACCAAAGGGAAGTGTTAAATCCAGAACTGTTCAGCAAAAAGAAGTTTTGCTAAGAGCGTTAACAAATTTGAGAGAAACTCTTGTTAACAATCCAAACAGGGACAACCTATTGATAAATATGTCCGGAGTGGAAAGGGAAACGATGATAAAGGCATTAAAAGATCTTAAAGTTGTAAATTCTGCCTGTCGGAGAAGAAGATGTTCTCGAAGGAGAAGTTGTTCAAGAAGAAGGAGAAGGAGAAGTTGTTCAAGAAGAAGGAGGAGGAGAAGTTGTTCAAGAAGGAGAAGGAGAAGTTGTTCAAGAAGGAGAAGGAGAAGTTGTTCAAGAAGAAGGAGGAGGAGAAGTTATTCAAGAAGAAGGAGGCGAAGTAGTTCGAGAAGAAGGAGGTGAAGCTGTTCGAGAAGGCGGCGTCGTAGGTCCAGGTGCCGCAGGCGAAGCGAAGATGGGGATCTATAAGTAATGTACAATTCCAAATCAAAACCAAGAACACTATGCATCAGTTCAATTAGATTAAACAAAATTAAATAATGTTTGCAAATGATCTAAATTATACAAGTTAAGCTCACTCAATTCGGTAAATAAATAGTATATATACATAATATATTCAAGTGTTGAACTAGTAGAAGTAGATGGCTGTCTGATATCACATCATCCTGCTCGTATAGTACACATTTCTAAGTTCCATATGCAAATACCATCATGTTTCTTTCATTTAATGCTCAGTATTTAGCGGAACATGAAATAAGTGCCCCCCCCCCCCCTCACTTTGCAGCAAAATTATAAATGTGCACAAATTCACTTGTTAAATCCATTTCATAGAAGAAATACAGACCGAAAGTAGAAATGTGTACTAGGTCCACATAAAACAGGTCGATAGGTACCTAAAGTTTCAAATCTGCACGACTTTATAACTGACAAACGATACTACTACAACTGTAGGTTCCTACATTAAGATTGCGGACAACCTACTCACTTGACCTTCTCCAGGTGTCGTTTGCTCCCTCTCGCTGCCAGTATGACTAATAAAACCCGTTGTAGAGTGATAAGGCCTTAAGCCGCAAAGTGTTGCCGAGAGATTGAGAGCCCTAAACAGCAAAACGTGGCCGTAGAATCGGTGAAACTAAACCCCAATTATCCAGGATCAGGGGGACAATTGGGTTAAATAACGGGTGATATATAAGAAATTTGATACAAATAAAGTGAACGGGTACAAGAACAAGAACTTATTTATTGGAAAAAACCAAAGGCAAAAACTTCTCAGTCTAACGGATTTCAATCCCTCCATTAGCTTTGCACTCGCCTCCGCGGATGCGCTATAGTGGCAAGATGGTGTCATATTATTATAAAAGAAAGCGTTGTAAAAAGGGTCATAGGCTCCAAAAGTTCTAATATCAACTCTAAACGCAACTCCTAAGGGCCAAAAGTAGTTTAGGCAAGATTATTTTGTCTGTAGTTAAGACCTGCAGCTCCGTATTAAAGTAAAGTGAAATATAAAGTTGTAATTACCTCAGGAGCGTTGCTTGGAGTCAATATTGTCTCTTGCACAGCCTGGAACCATGGACGTCGCAGACTGCGGCCCCCCTCCCCCATCCCAGCGAAGCCCATGCCTGGAACACGGCCCCCTCCATTTTTACACGTTTTCTATTTTTTTCCCCTTTACCTGATTGATTACCCTCCCCTTATGCTGGATTTACACACCTTAGCACTTACAATTCAGTGTCTAGGCTGTTGGAGAGCAGACAGTGAACACCTGGAAGCAAGTGGTCAGCCAAGAACCAGGTATGATAATGAGGAAGAGGATGCTATGAAATGCAGGCAAAATCGATGATTGGAAAAGTGATAATAGAAACAATTGGTGGATTTCTTTCAGAGGAAAACAATGGCGCAAGGACAACAAACATGGAACGAGTATGCGTGATGGGGACTGTCAACCTAGATGAGAAGCGAATACTGCTAAATTGGCGATGTTTTAAATTGTGTTTAGTCTTTTTGAGGGATTGAATTATAATCATACTAACAACTCACTCACTATATACCTAACCTAACCTAACCTCCTCTGTGAACCAGAAAGCTGACAAAGTTGAAAAAGTGGTACGCATTTGGCCCGACATGATTTCCAAGCTAACTTGTAGATGCCACTTGTGTATGTTGCAAATGCACAGCATAAGACTACACTGAAAAATGCTTATCCAAAGCACGCAAGCTGCATTCTTAATATGTTTATGATTCACGTTCATATAAGCTTAGGTTTGTGCATCAGACACAGCGAGAAGACTTGGGCTGCACCGCTGCAGTATTGGACCACATCTGTCTCCAGCCGACAAGAAATAACTTCCAGGTATGTATAATATCCTTACTTATTGGTAGGTACCCTTAAAGTTGGTTCCCCTACACATAACAGGCTGGGACAAGGACGTGGTAGGGACAGTAGAGAAAGTCATGTGAGTGCATACATCAGATTTTCTTTAATTTCATTTAGTTACTTTCTTGCAGCAGCCACAGAGCCTCTGGGAACAGCACCTAGTAGAACAATTTGATTTTCCACTTAGTGTCACAGAGAAGCAATAAACAACTGTGGTTGAATTTGAAGGCGTATTATGCAGGGGACAATAAATATTGAATGCCTCTCACGTGCAAAGCAGAAGAAGAGTTTGTAATTCAGAATGAAGGGTTTTAGTGCATGAAACCCTTTCTGATTTTGTTTGACCTGAAAACATTCTGTAATGCTTTGTCTCTTTAAATTAACTGTTTGTCTTAAAATATTTTAGTGAGAACCGTGCCAATAGCAGTTATGAATTTGTCAAATGCACTTGGAGTACAGTGCATTCGTAAATTGGCTGGGCCGCCTCACAGTGACATCGAACTGGGTAAGGACCGGTTCACCCTCTGCCAGAGTTACACGTAATCAACTGCGTCACAACAGATGTTGGAATTGACGATCTTCAATGTGAATATATTCCCTATATCTCTGAAAACAATTCTGGTTTACCGAAAATCCCCATATTATTCACAAAGCTCTTCACACCACCGCAAAAGTTGGAGTTTGATGAACAGTGAGTGTGCGTAGAATTATCGATCCCATATTTTACAACACAACAACACAATGTTCATTCACACGTTAATGTAAATTTTACTTTAACTATCTTTTTTCCACACTAACAAGACATGAAATGTGACTGCTTTCAACAGGATTCAGCTCTAGCACACACTGTTGCAAATCCTATGCATGAATTGGGAAGTGTATATGGGGACAGAACAATTAGCCCAAGGATTGAGACCAACTCGTTCCCCTGACCTAGCTCTTTGTGATTTTTATTTATGGGGAATGTTAAAGAATAAAGTACAACCAGCAAATTCTCACATGTTAGGACAAAATCAGGAGAGAAATGCAGCAATCAGTAAATGTGAACTTTCACAAGTAGACCAGAATAGTTTTCAGAGATATAGGGAATATGTTCACATTGAAGGCCACCAATTTCAATATCTGTTATGACGCAGGTAAGCCTAATGTAAGTTAGTACACTAGTTAGTGTTCCCAGCCCATGACTTGCCGGTTGTTTACATGTAACTCTGGCAGAAGGTTGTCCAGTCCTTGCCCTACCCGGTGCCACCACGGGGCAGTCCGGCCAATCTACATACAAATGCACTGTATCTTAAGTCAATGAATGTGTTGGAATAAATGCTTCAGGAAGCAACAAACTGAAAACAGTTACACAACTTTTCATGATGTGCCAAACATCAGAACTTAACAACTTAACTTGAAAAACTATTCATATTTTTGAGGTGTGGGTTATAAAAGGTAAGATGGGGTTGTTAGCCTGATATTACAATTGTGCCAAGACCTTGCATTTACTTTTAATGCTTTTGTGGGTAATGTTGCCAAATACGGGCTTCTTGATGTGCAATGTCGCTAAATCGTGCCAAGTTGACATGAAGAAATACACTACTGGACAAAGAGGTTGGTAACTACAAATTAGAGAGGAACACGGGTAATGGAACAGAAGCATAATCTAAAACTGAAACAATGGAATAGAGGTGCAAACTAAATAGTGGACTTATGTGAATATAGGAGATGTAACAAAAGCAGAAAGTGTTATGAAGTGAAGATTTCCAATTTCCTCATTAACCTTTAGCTGTTATTATTAATGGAAATCTGCATTTTAAATAACGTTGAAATCCCCAGCAGTTTGCGACAATTATTTTCAGTAAAATCCAATGTTTAAAGCATTCCATTTGTCAATCATCTATCATATCGAACTCTTATAAAACTTTGTATTTGTTTCCTAATCATACATTATGATATATATTCATATAGTACAGTTATCTACCGTATCTCTTGCACAATTGCATGAGATTATGACTTCACAGTTATTTCACATCATATGGTTTATACCTCCAAAATGCAGCTTTATATTTCTTTCACAAATGTATATTTAAGTTTAAGGTTAGCTACTTCTGTACAACTGCTTGGACTTCTGAGTTCATATTTCCACTCATATGTTTTATGCAACTAACACAATTTTGTATTTCTTTTATGAATGTATATTTATGAATATATATTCCCATTTAAGGTTATCTGCCTTCTGCACAATCATATAAGGTTATGATTTCATATTTATTTTAGATTATGTGATTCATAAATTAATTTATTTGAGCGTAATATAAAGGGACCCTGTAATTGTGGTATGCCGTGTTGCATATGGGAGATCTTTTGGGTTGAATTAAGAAATATATTTGTAAGTAAAATAGAGTTCCCCGTCTTCTAGTTACCGAAATTTGTCATTATGAATAAGAACAGAGTTTCTTGCTTTCTTTGTATCTACATCATCTATGTATATGTATTGCTGGAAGTTATCCATTCTCATCTTTATGCATTACCATCTACACAATTCCAACGTTATTAAAATGTTTTACTACTGATCGCTACTTTCATTTCTCATACGTTGGCGCCCTGTGTTACGGGGTCCCTAAGCCTGTATTCGGCAACATTACACTTTTGTGTACTTCTCACTTCCTTCCTGAACTTAAAACTTTGACTGGCTTATCTTTTTTTTTCCTCATAACAGTCGCCACAGTGCCAGGCAAAGAGCAATGATGGTGTATAGTCTAAAGGTAAAACATCCCGCATAATGTGGGTTTTGGTTTAATGTAGGTATTTAATGTCGTCACAGTGACAATTTTAACACACAAATAACAGATTAAAGTGAGGCAGGCTGTTGCTATCAGAATTTTGTTTAGTTTTACTAGTTCGCATGGAATAAACATATTATACGGGGTACGGTTGTAGAAGGCACATGAGCTGAACCAATGCGTGCACATGGTGGCTGCACTGCTGCCAAGTGATGGACTAGAGAGCAGAAGTTACAGGGAGGGAACGAGGAAAGAAACCTTTGTCGTGTCACAAATTGTCAGAGCGTAAACTTACGCAGCAAAGGATAGTGATGATAACATTATAAACTGTAACACTCAATATTAACGTACTCATTTACACGCACTTCCTCAGATGCCAATTCCCTAAAAAAACGTACACTTTAAAAATAATATTTCTGGCCTGGGAGCAGAGTATTTTACCCTTAGTACCTGTGCCACTGGCACCAGGCGTTGAAAGTGACATTGTTAACGTATCACTAACACAATGTTGTTGTTGTTACCTAATGCTGGATTTCTGACAATGGAGTCACTAATCCTCTTGCTCTCCAGTATTTTTCACTGATGATATTGAAGAGAGCAATAACAGTAATAGTACCCGCTTTTTAGAGAACACCATATTTTTATGCTTTGGCAGTCACATCGCTCTCTCACAACCCCCAGAATCTCTGAAGGACCACACCTGTCATTGGTTTAAGGGTCTCACTGACCTGACTGGGAGAATTATCAAAATAAATTCACATGTGAATTTTCTGCTTATTGTCACAGTTACACAAAGCACAATTTGTGTTATGGATTGGTCTTGAACCGAGCTAAAGAAATTGCGCGCGACTGCTGTGGTCTGTGGTCAGTTAATTAATTAACTAAATATACGCAGTTCCTAATGACACTTCATAAGGTCTTACTCCGTAACTGCGTAATGAAAGGAATAACACACACAGGCAAGATTGGAAGCTTGATTCATAAGCATAAACATGGGAGTCACTTGTTTATTCTGAAGCAATAACTTGAGAACCATATGTCATAGAAAAATGGTTTCTGTACAGGCTGCCTCAAAAATTCTTGCCGCATACACCAAGGCATATCCAAATGTTGAATTTCCAGTAATAATTTTGGGTGCATGAAAAAGAGAAATCTCTGTTGCTCACGCTTGTGCTGTGCATTCTGACTTAGGCAACGCTGCACGACTGTGATAGGACAGTCACTCTAGGTGAGTCATCTCGACCTTCGCCTCATGTGCCTTATAATACATAAAAAATCTAATGTGTTGCACTCACATGACTTCCTGTACTCTGGTACTAACCATTCTTACAAACTCTTATTCCTGTATCTTCTTTATGTTAGTTGGGATAAACATTTGCAGAAGTTATCATATTGCTTATGTCCTTGTAGGTACAAGGGGATAATACTAGACTTTGAGTAATAGTCAAATCTTTTAAAGCTTTGAGATCCTGTTTTCTTTGCATGCTTAACATATATTTAAAAAAAATGAAGAACGATGTTCCATTTCAAGTTTTAAGTTTTCCAAAGCTGACACATATAACAATGAATATCTCCGAAATGGTTCACCCTACAAAGAAATTTATTTGGACATAGTGTGTCTTAGCGAGACCTACATTTTTTGTATAATAAGATTTTGTCTATCTCTTATGGTTTGTGAGTTATTCAAACGTCATCCAGAGTAAATAGGACTATATAGGCTATAGCCAGAAAATTCAAAATATACATTTCATTTGTCATCAAAATATTTCAAACATATGGCATTTTGATCACAATAGTTAGAGCCATTTTCAAGAAAATAAAGTTCAAAAAACTTTCCATGTAAAGGGCAGTTCAGGGTGGAGGAATTTTCTTCAAAATCTTTGTGTCGCATCCTTGAAAGACATTAAACTTTAATACCAACTTTGGTTTTTAACCAACTTTTCGTTTTTGAGTTATGCTGTCCACAGACTGACTGACAGACACACAGACAGAATGACACACAGACACACACACACACATGCACACCCACATGCCCCCATACGCCCACACACACACAGACACATGTGCCTTTTTCTAGAAATGCTTTTTTTGGATTCAGGGGGCCTCAAAACATGTTTCTGGTGAAATCTTGACATCGAACTTTTGGATGGAATACAATACTTCCTCTACTTAGTAGTAGAGAAAGTAAAACATAAACCAAGAATCCACAGTTATACTTGTATTAATGAAAGATCAATGAATATCAGAATACAATAACTCATTTTTTTATACCTTAACCGCGCAAAGAGAACGGAATCTCAAAGCTTTGAAAGATTTGACTATTGCTCAAAGCCTACTGTATTCCCATATTCCCTTTGCACCTACAATAACATAATTTCTGCAAATGTTTATCTCAACTAACATGAAAAAGATAAAGGAATAAGAGTTTGTAGGAATGCTTGGTACAAGAGTGGAGAAAGTCATGTGAGTGCAACACATCACATTTTTACTCTACAACCTCACCCAGTATGTACCAGTGTGTTTTCCAGTTTCCATCCTTGGTTCATTGCTCCTTTCTGTTTTGTTCTCATTTCTATTGCAACTTTTGTGCAATTGCGCATCAGACTTAACACCATCTTAAGCTTAAGTGAAAATACTTACAAAAACTGGTGCATTCACTATATCATAAGGTGGAAATTAAGATATTACATTCTTTTGTGGAAAAAAAAAAGAAAAAAAAAAACCATAATTAAACTGTCAAAATTCTTTCATTAATTTGAATTGAGTGGCCATGTCATTAGCTGCCCCCCTTTGTAGTGTGGTGGCAGCATGTGTGCCTCACATCCAGAGGTCGTGAGTTCAAATCTCGCTTAGGGCGAGTTATCCGGATAAGGTTTTTACCAAGGTTTTCCCTTATCCTGAGAAGACACATGTCGGGTAACTTAAAGCTCTATGTACCCTGGGCGCATTTGGGCATTATTTTACCCGTTTCATTCATTCACCATACAATATGACAGTACATTGGAGGATGTAATAAATAGATGTTAGCTTGAATGGGGTGTAGAAACAGGTTTATAAGTTAATTAAGGAAATTGAAGTTATTAACAGTGAAGCAACAAAATTCTAAAGTAAGAGCAAATTAGAAACTAAAAACCTCACTTATCTTAGTAATATTGCAAATTATTGGTGCAAAGCTGACTAAAGTTTTGAGTTGACTCCATATTATTCTCAAAGCTATAGTTTTGCAATATTACTAAGATAAGTGAAGTTTTTAGTTTCTAATTTGTTCTTACTTTGGAAGGCTTATAAGTTCTTACAAATGTGGATTTAAGTCTAATTTCATAATAATTGCTCCTACCAATGTAGTTGTACAATACGCTTTATGACAAACTATAATTTGAATGAAAATAATAACTTGGAAACATTATAAGGGGTTTAAATTGAATATGAAATGTTCAGGGAACTATACACAGTGGAAGGTACTGCTGCGGCGGTATGTTAACCACAGAGTCTACATGATGATAGGTCCAATACAATTATTGTCAATAAAGAGCTGTTTCAAAAAAAAAAAAAAAGTGGAAAACGTTTGGAGCCATCAAGCTTCTTGACAAATGGATATAAATGGTTTATTATTTCACTGTCACAGGAACATTGTGTGAACAATGCTGTAATACATTTCTATCTAAATTTGAGTGAATTTAGTCACACTTTTGTGTTAAAATGTGATGCAAAGTTTAATTTCTAAGAGAGATTTGCAGACCTCACACGTTAACATTAAATTGTGACTAAATTCATTTGAATTAAGGTAGAAATGCATTACAGCACTGTTTACACTATGTTTGTGTGACAGTTATTGAAACCATTTATATCCATTCACCAGGAAGCTAGATGGCTCCAAATGTTATAAATATTTGACACAATGTTTTTTTTGAAGTAATCGCACCTCCTAAGGATGGTGGTGGTGGTGGTGGTGGTGGTGGTGGTGGTGGTGGTGGTGGTGGTGGTGGTGGTGGTGGTGGTGGTGGTGGTGGTGGTGGTGGTGGTGGCTTGGTGGTGGTGGTGGTGGTGGTGGTGGTGGTGGTGGTGGTGGTGGTGGTGGTGGTGGTGGTGGTGGTGGTGGTGGTGGTGGTGGTGGTGGTGGTGGTGGTGGTGGTGGTGGTGGTGGTGGTGGTGGTGGTGGTGGTGGTGGTGGTGGTGGTGGTGGTGGTGGTGGTGGTGGTGGTGGTGGTGGTGGTGGTGGTGGTGGTGGTGGTGGTGGTGGTGGTGGTGGTGGTGGTGGTGGTGGTGGTGGTGGTGGTGGTGGTGGTGGTGGTGGTGGTGGTGGTGGTGGTGGTGGTGGTGGTGGTGGTGGTGGTGGTGGTGGTGGTGGTGGTGGTGGTGGTGGTGGTGGTGGTGGTGGTGGTGGTGGTGGTGGTGGTGGTGGTGGTGGTGGTGGTGGTGGTGGTGGTGGTGGTGGTGGTGGTGGTGGTGGTGGTGGTGGTGGTGGTGGTGGTGGTGGTGGTGGTGGTGGTGGTGGTGGTGGTGGTGGTGGTGGTGGTGGTGGTGGTGGTGGTGGTGGTGGTGGTGGTGGTGGTGGTGGTGGTGGTGGTGGTGGTGGTGGTGGTGGTGGTGGTGGTGGTGGTGGTGGTGGTGGTGGTGGTGGTGGTGGTGGTGGTGGTGGTGGTGGTGGTGGTGGTGGTGGTGGTGGTGGTGGTGGTGGTGGTGGTGGTGGTGGTGGTGGTGGTGGTGGTGGTGGTGGTGGTGGTGGTGGTGGTGGTGGTGGTGGTGGTGGTGGTGGTGGTGGTGGTGGTGGTGGTGGTGGTGGTGGTGGTGGTGGTGGTGGTGGTGGTGGTGGTGGTGGTGGTGGTGGTGGTGGTGGTGGTGGTGGTGGTGGTGGTGGTGGTGGTGGTGGTGGTGGTGGTGGTGGTGGTGGTGGTGGTGGTGGTGGTGGTGGTGGTGGTGGTGGTGGTGGTGGTGGTGGTGGTGGTGGTGGTGGTGGTGGTGGTGGTGGTGGTGGTGGTGGTGGTGGTGGTGGTGGTGGTGGTGGTGGTGGTGGTGGTGGTGGTGGTGGTGGTGGTGGTGGTGGTGGTGGTGGTGGTGGTGGTGGTGGTGGTGGTGGTGGTGGTGGTGGTGGTGGTGGTGGTGGTGGTGGTGGTGGTGGTGGTGGTGGTGGTGGTGGTGGTGGTGGTGGTGGTGGTGGTGGTGGTGGTGGTGGTGGTGGTGGTGGTGGTGGTGGTGGTGGTGGTGGTGGTGGTGGTGGTGGTGGTGGTGGTGGTGGTGGTGGTGGTGGTGGTGGTGGTGGTGGTGGTGGTGGTGGTGGTGGTGGTGGTGGTGGTGGTGGTGGTGGTGGTGGTGGTGGTGGTGGTGGTGGTGGTGGTGGTGGTGGTGGTGGTGGTGGTGGTGGTGGTGGTGGTGGTGGTGGTGGTGGTGGTGGTGGTGGTGGTGGTGGTGGTGGTGGTGGTGGTGGTGGTGGTGGTGGTGGTGGTGGTGGTGGTGGTGGTGGTGGTGGTGGTGGTGGTGGTGGTGGTGGTGGTGGTGGTGGTGGTGGTGGTGGTGGTGGTGGTGGTGGTGGTGGTGGTGGTGGTGGTGGTGGTGGTGGTGGTGGTGGTGGTGGTGGTGGTGGTGGTGGTGGTGGTGGTGGTGGTGGTGGTGGTGGTGGTGGTGGTGGTGGTGGTGGTGGTGGTGGTGGTGGTGGTGGTGGTGGTGGTGGTGGTGGTGGTGGTGGTGGTGGTGGTGGTGGTGGTGGTGGTGGTGGTGGTGGTGGTGGTGGTGGTGGTGGTGGTGGTGGTGGTGGTGGTGGTGGTGGTGGTGGTGGTGGTGGTGGTGGTGGTGGTGGTGGTGGTGGTGGTGGTGGTGGTGGTGGTGGTGGTGGTGGTGGTGGTGGTGGTGGTGGTGGTGGTGGTGGTGGTGGTGGTGGTGGTGGTGGTGGTGGTGGTGGTGGTGGTGGTGGTGGTGGTGGTGGTGGTGGTGGTGGTGGTGGTGGTGGTGGTGGTGGTGGTGGTGGTGGTGGTGGTGGTGGTGGTGGTGGTGGTGGTGGTGGTGGTGGTGGTGGTGGTGGTGGTGGTGGTGGTGGTGGTGGTGGTGGTGGTGGTGGTGGTGGTGGTGGTGGTGGTAGTAATAAGGAGAATAATAAGAAATAATAATAATAAACAGTAACCATAATAATTTGATTCAGTTGATGGATAATGCTGGATTTCTGACAATGAGGTCATTTGACGTGTTGCTCTCCAATATTTTTCACTGATGGATGGGGTGCAAGAAAGGGCTGGAAATTTTTAAAGTTGGTCTTGGTGCATTTCCTCTTGCAGATCACATAGAGGATAGTGGTGGAGGAATATATCCCAATTCTGTTCAAATGTTTTGTCAGACAGTCATGCCCTGCAAACATCCTGAAGTTTGCAAATGCCATTTTTTGAGGGTACTCAGGAATTGCTGTTTGAATGTTTGATAGCTCTCATCTTTTGTTTATTGATTTTTCATAGTAAGATTTTGCAATAGTATTTTTGAATTCAGAGTTGGCTAATCTTTAGCTGCATAAAGTGGTACGTAGATTAACTACAGATTTCTGTGCATTGCTGCTACCCCTTTTTGCAAGAAAATCAGCTTTGTCATTACCACTCATTCCACAGTGAAGTGCTGCTAGGTGGGTAAGGAACCTACAACATGCTGTAATTGTTTGGCTTTTGGTGACAACTTGGAAGTAATCGCTATAATGGCCACCCTGGAATCTGAGAGAGTAACTTCTTGATGAAAATGTGAGATTCTATACAAAAGAATCTGGAGGGCTGTTTGAATTACTTCAGTTTCTCCATTGAAGTTTGTAGTTCCATAATTTAAAGATTTGTGATAGCAAAAGATGTGGCACGTGACCCCAGCCCCTGCCCCATCATGGTTTGTCATAGTGATCTGCCAGTATAAATACGCAGCCATTCATGTTCTGGAAATCTTGTATGGATTGATTCTAATGGCAATAATTTCAGAACATTAGTTGAAATATCACTTTTCTTAACTTCTGTCATGTGTAAATAATATGTGATGTCTAATGTTTGTGTGAGATTGATTTTATATATGAAGTTTTCCTTTGAATTAGGAAGGTCTACATTTTTCTTGATGTCTTGAATTTTGGAAATAAATTTCTCCTGAGTCTTTAGTGTATGTATAAAATTTCTCTTGTTCCATATAAGGAATGAGAGAGAGAACAGCGTCTCATGTATAATAAGAGCTATTTTTTCTGTTTCATATTCAATGGGGTATTGGTTGGTTAATACTTCCATAGGTAAAATGTACTACTTTGTATCTCTTAAGAAATGAGGTGTCAAACATCAAATGTGCAAATTGATAGACAGGATCAATAAATCATTATTATAATTATTCCTCTAATTTGTATATATGTACATTTACTCTGTCTGGTCCATAGGTTTGTCAGCTCCATGACAGGCATCTGACCATAGGCACTGGCTTGTAAGTCCTACATAAGGGGAGGGTAATCAGATAAAGAAGAAGAACAATAATGTTATTAATAATTTTTTAGTCTGTATTACAGGAAATTTTATTTGATGTAGGGAACCACATTACTTTAGTTTGTGACATGTTACATTTTAAACTGGATTCAAAGTATTTAGCTATAGTACTGCGCAAATAAGAAAGCCACTTTAAGTATACAGACACTCGTAATGGTTGTAAGCACATGACCACAATGAACGCTATGATAGGTTCCTGTGTCGGGGCAAAAGGAGGGCATTCTGGAAAATATATGCATTTTGCACAGAACACATGCAGGTGCCATGTGCCATAGACACACTACAAATATTATGTGTTACATTCATATAGTTTCTACAAACTATCATGAAATTAAAGCTTCTTGGGTTACAAACCATGTGGTATCTATATATCTCCATTCCTGCCTCGGTAGCGTGATGGTTAGCATGTATACCTCATGCTCAAGAGGTCGCGAGTTCGAATCTCGCTTAGGGTAAGTTATCCGAATAAGGTTTTTTTCAGAGGTTTTCCCTTATCCTGAGAGGACGAATGTCGGGTAACCAAAAGCTCTATGGACCTCGGGCTCATTTGAGCATCATTTCACCCACTTCCATTTACCGTCCAATATGACATTACATTGGAGGACGTTAACTGAAAGAAAAAAAAAATATATATATATCACCATCCGATCCATAAGTAAACCGTCCTCACTACCTTGTTTCATTGAGCTTATGAAATTACAGACAAAGACTACTTATTCCATGAAATGACTTAATTGATAAACACCTTTCAAAAGAGTGGTTACACAAACGTAGACATTAATCAAGAACACCGGAAAGTTCATAATAGAAACCGCTCCATGGGCAATCATAAATCTAAAGGAAAGGCATTTATCCTTTTCTACAGTAGAGTCTCAAATAAAATTGTGCGGATACTCAAAAAGCATAACATTAAAACGATTTTCCTGCCACCAAGAAAGCTGAGACAATACATCAGATCAGGTTAAGAACGATCTTTGTTTTAAAACATCTGTTGGTTACAGAATTCCTTGCCAATGTGGAAAGATATGTGTAGAATAGACAGGTCGTATGATTGAAGAAAGACGTGAGGAACACAAATGCAATCTACAACTACTTCAACCATAAAATCAGCAATGGCACAGCATTGTCTTGACAATAATCATAGAATCTTATTTGATGAGGTTGCAGTTTTACATGAGACAGGATATTGTAAGACCCCAAAAGAAAATCGTTTATGTGAATATTTGTTAAGAGTGTAATTTGTTTTTGCTGTTGGTATGAGTTGGTTAAATGACGAAAACGTGTTACTAATGTTCATTGTTACAAACAATTAAGTTTGTTTAAAGACGTCATAAATATTTCCATATTTAATTTTAATATATATGTATAAATAAAAGAATAATATGTGTTCAATATTGAAAGCGAAGGGAGAATGGCTAAGGATCGCTTCCCTAACAATGCGGGAACTATTTGATGAACGCATACGCGGATGTACACATGGCAGTCAGAATGCTAGACTCGCAACCAAAAGAATTTGGGAATTAGCGTCTGTGTCTTTGGTATGGATGGACACATTTTTATGTCTGCGCGTCATAAAATAGTGAAAGTAAAATTGCTAAGTGTTTGGAGACCGTTAGTTTGAGTAAAATAAGTGAAACATTCTCTAACTTTAACAAGTTAGTTAATACGAAGTGTGCAATTAAATGAAAGGACGTAAAATAGACGAAGTGTAAAGTGATAGAAAACACATTTAGCGAAATATCGCTAAATTTTCAGACATTAAATCTCGACGATGCTAGGGAAGACGATCCACTGAAATAAAAGACTTGCTACTGTGATACGATTTAAATCAGGCCTGCACAGGGTTTCCGCTCCCAAAGCCGGCTCGCGGCTCGTGAGCGGAGTACAGCTACTGGCAGCGCTCTTGTTTACGAGTGGACAGAGAGGAGAGGTATTGTACAGAGCGTACTACTCGCCCACGATTTGAATACACTTTAAGGAAGACGCCACAGTCAGGACCTTCTAGATTAACGGACCTGACACTGCCATCTAAGTTGTACAAAAATGGCGTCGGCTGGTGGGATTTATTTCTGAGGTGTTTCCACACGCTGTTTTTCGTATTATTTTCTATGTCTTCGAGTTATTGTTTCTTATAATAATTCCTATGTAAGTTTGTCTTCATATCAGCAAAGCGAGTGTTTCAAAAGTTTTATTTGGGCAGTATAGGAACAGGAATAAATGTAATAACGTTTTGACTGTGCCGTGTGCTATCCACGTGTTCATGTTTATTGTGTTCCATCTGGGACTATGGCTACATTAGCCGTATAGTGTGGTTAATTTATCTGTTTGCAAGTACAATTTGTGTCACGATTACAGTGGTGAGAGGTTGTTGAAGAAAAACTGTTCCAGTAGTGTATATTAATGTTGCCATACTACAACCTAACCTCAAACACGACAATGCACCGTAACTGTTGCATTCCCGGATGCAAATTAAAAATCAGAAACTTTCAGTTAAAACAAAAGGTAAATTACAACATAAAGCTTCTAAATTCAGTATTTAATTACAATAAATTGCAGCGTTATGTGTATTAGTTGCCGGTGTGTATATAACATGGTGAATAGTGTGAATAGTGAAAGACAATAATTTCGAGTGAATTCAATTAGTGGCATCTGCAACACCAACAGTTTGTTTCATGTAAGTAGTATGCTGCTCATATTTGTACATTATCTTTTGTCTTTGTAATTTAAATGTGTAGCTGTAGTTTAGAAGAAATGTGTTATGTTGCTGCATGTAAAACTGTAGACTATAGCAAAGTTTGGTAAATATTTACAAAATCGTCCGCTCGAGAAAACGAATGAAACATAGTGCAATGGATGCAGTTTTTATTGCTGATTACGATCTTGTAAGTTTTATTGTGCGCTCAAGCTTCGTGTTTTATTTATGAGAAAATTTCGTACGGTCGATGAAGTGGTTTTATTTCGCTTATGCGGCGGATATTTAGCTAATAAATGTGCATAAACGAGTGTAATATATGCTACAATGATTGATTAATGCATTTACGTTGAAATGATTGCATAAACACTACCCAAATTGTAAATATTTCGATAACACAGGACCCTGTCACCCCACTCATATGCAAAACTAACCTAACCTAAGCTAACACAATGTTGCTTTACAATACTGATTTAAGATTACGTATTTCATGTATTTCATTTACAGTGCTGTTTTACGGTTATTATTTTTAATATTTCATCTGCTTTTGTGGATTCCCCCTGTAAAATAAAGTGTCCTGAAGTGCTGAGTAATATGTTGTTGCAAACTGAGTAATCAAGTTCTCAGTAATAGTGAAAGCAAAATTTCACCCTAAAGGTTTTGAATTCAGTAGGTAGCTTTAGGTCATTCTAAATGGCAGCATTTGTATATCAGCCATCCAGTATAGTATGTTTTGTGTAGGTATATAACATTCTGCACATTGTACAAATGTGAAAAACAGTGTAAACAATGATTAATAATTCTGAGTCAACTCACTGTCAACACTTCTGTTTTATTTAAGTAACATGCTGCTTGCAGTTTTGTCTATCTTCTTTGTAATTTGAGTGTGTAATGCAGTTACATAATGGCATGTAAACCTGTAGATTGCATGAATGATATTTGAGGTTATATATTTCATTGCCCATGGTTTATCGTTTAATATTAAATGTCATTCTTTTTTGTTTACTTGAGTTTATGTTTAAGACAGTGTTTTTGTGTTTAACACAGCCCATATTCACAAAATAGGCGTGTTATTACACCACATTTTTATTTTACTGCGTTGAAATCGTAGCCTGTAGACGAGTTGTTTACAAGTAGTTCCCACCACTTTGGCCGCCATCTTGAATTACAGTGTCAGGTCCGGTATTTAGGAGGTCCTGGTCACGTGTGAGGAAAGGTTGGGGATGTAAAGAGAGGTGGCAACTTGTTTACTATATAATAGAGCGAGTTTAAAGGTTCATGCGCGTGCGTATGATAAAACGAAACAAAGCTTTACATGTTACGGCAGAGAAAGGTATAGAGTAACGATGGTAGTTTAAAAGGTCCAGTATGGTATACCCGATACAATACCCTAAGAAAATCTAAGGTAGCTGCGTGGTGCCTGGGACATGCTTTAAATTTAAAAAAAAAAAAAAAAAAAAAATTAATATCTCCTATTTTCCCACATTCACAAGCATTTGAATCACGTAAGTTGATTAACTGGAATGTGTTATTTTGGGTAGACGCGGCTTATGCTCGAGGAATAGTATGAATTGAGTACGTATATCCTCCAGCGGAGTATGTCGCGAATCGTCACGGAGGAAGATATCCGACAATATGCCCCCTGGAGGTGTTACAAATTCCGGTGCGACCATGGGAACTCTGGTCGCTGCTTTGGCGGCGGCATCGACTATGTCGTTTCCAGATATTACGACATGCCTGGGTATCCACATTAGCATAAGAGAAACATTACTTGGCATTTGGTGTAGTAGATTCAGAATCAGAATCTCATAGATATGATGGTGACTGGTGAGAATGACGATATGAACGCGTGAGCGCCAGCAGGAAGCTGAGACAATCTGAAAAGATAAATACTCAGGAGGGCGCGTGTCGTTGCACTAGCTTTATCGCCTTGTAAAGGGCAATAGTCTCGGCGGTGTAAATTGATGTCTCGTCAAATAAGCGCCACGTGTGTATGGCCTTCGTTTTCCATTTATATGTACATGCTGGAACTTACTTCATTGGAAGTTTTCGAGCCATCCGTGAAAATAATTTGTACTGAATGCTTGGATGAGGAAAGGAACGTGGAGATATATTCTCGCCAGGCGAGAGAATAATCAATCTTAGGTGCGCGAAAATAATGACAGTGAATCGCGATATTTGGCGGAAGCGTGTAAACATTCATATCTATTAGGTAATTCGGGCGTGTGGGTGTCCGGTAGATGTGTTCATATGACAGAAACCACCCCAAACATCGTACCAATGGTAATGGCAACTGTTCCCCCTCCGGCAATTTTTTTGGCAACGGCAAAGCTCGTAAAGGCATGTCAATTTTGGTAACAGGATGTTGTGCGAATGTGTCAACAGCTGTGAAATTTGAAGACAGCCCAGTAGGAACATGCGGCCCTCTACGTCATACGACGGAAAGTATAATTTGTGTTGGCTCTTAGCTGGTCGTCCGGGTATGTGGGATATAATGTTGCAGAGTTGGTAAAAGAACACTTCTAGTTTATTCCGCACACCTTGCGGATGGTTAGAGGCTAGTAACAAGCCATATTCCAGGCGTGAGAATATCAAAGGCGGAAACAAGCTTAGTAAGATCCGGGGGTCTGTGCTCCAGTGTCGCGCGGTCATAGCTTTGAACAGTGATCTGAGGGTGTTAAGCGTAGCTAATACACGTTAAAAATGTAAAGTGAAGCTTAAAGATTGGTGTAAATGTACCCCTAGAAATTTAACTGTTAGAGTCGGCTGAAATACACAATTTCGAAGACGCAGGGAAAGGCGTGATAAACGGGTAGATTTATTGAAATGTAAAAACCGAGTCTTACGTAGGTTAACTGGGAGGCCAAGTCCTTCGAGGTAAGCGATGATCTTCTGACAGTCTGTCGAAAAAGTATCCAAACCCACACGGGATCGGCGGGGGGAGGGGGGAGGGGGGAGGGGTGATTGATAAAGAATAATATCGTCAGCATATTGTAAGACCCTGCCAGCTACTGTTACTGCCGAGATGATGTCACCGACATATATGGCATATAACTACGGACTAGACACCTACAATCAAGAGGTCCCCTAGAGTTACCCGTACAGCTTCCAGGTGGGGTGGAAACCGAATATAGGAATCCCAGTCCCGGACGTACATATTACTGGCGACGCCGATGGCTACTCCTCAACCTGGCGTCACCCGGTCGTTACGGAACAGTTGATACCCCTGGAGGCGAATTGGTTGGTGTAAATGTAACCAGGTCTCCACCAACATTATGACATGAGGGTTAAACCTAGCCAAGTACCAATGCAAGTCTGCTAATTTATTATTAACACTGCGCGCATTCCAATAAGCTACTCTTAAGTTCGGCATAGGTAATACAAGAATATCACAGGTGAAATTGAAGTTTCAAGGATGTCAAGGTGAGCAGGAGATACTCTGGAGCTTCGGCCAATAGTGTATCTAAGGTACGTTGAAGTTCCCGGAGGTCCCGTTCCCGAGACACCGGGGGCCACTTTGAGGGTAATTTCGTAACTGCAACCTCCCTCGGGACGTTTCTATCCGGAGGGTTAGTGCCTTTGAACGATCCTCTTTGTTCGATTGAGCCAATGTGTGATTCCCGGGTAGGAAGCGGCTGTGGGACACCTGTGGGGGGGGGGGGGGGGGAGCAATTCTCCGTTGGTGTAGACGGAAAGGCGAAGGGGTTCCCTCTGGCCAACGACCATGAGGGGCCCACCATTCCCGTAACCATTTCTGGGCAGGAGGTGCCTGTTGCGATTGCATTTACGTTTAGCCCAGAAATTTAGGGTACCCCTCCCGGTCCAATATGAGTTAGGCACCGATCCCGCGGGTCGGCTTCGTTCCTCTGGTAGGCTCGGAAATTCCTCCCTTCTCTGGCGCGCAACGTCCTTAGAAATGGCTGTTTTCGCAAGTTCTGCGTATGATGTGGTTCCGGTAAGCATCTGACGAGCCTCGTGCCTGGAAATAGGTAATTCCCCTATCCGGGCCGCAATCTGCGATTCTAGCTTATATGCCGGATATTTATCCGTCTCCGTGGTCAAGTGCCCCTGCTTGCAATTAATACGGCACATGCAATCAACTGGCCAGTCAAACTGCCCATCAAGATGAACCTGTCCACACTTAAGACATCGCTTGGTGTTTCTACGGAACTTCGCTCTATAATGAAATTTACCACAGTTTGAATAAATTAGAACTCTCTAGTATACGCCTCCTCACGGTTCAAGGTAAGTAAAGTAGAAACCGCGAATTCATTGTGATAGATCTTGAAGGGAAAGTAAAACTGTATACAAGACCCGGGGAATCTGATGTAAGTATAATCTGTTAAACGGGTTTAAAAAGGAAAACAAGGACTGGTTTGTTTAACATTTTCTTCCAGAGTCAAACGAAACGTGCTGTGGATCTCTGAGCAACGCCGAAAAAAGGAGAATACTTTAAAGATATGTAGGAGGATGCTGGTTTCCATATCGACGTTGCCGAGGATGTTATTACCCAAACTACGGTAATCAAATAAAAGTAGTAGACGCTACCAAGGGAAGAGCAACAGATGGGTACAGTTCCCCACAACTGCTGCCGCTGTTCGGGACGCCAAAGGGATTGGGCACAACAGTTTACATTCCCTTCCCTGATACCACTGCGGCAGGAGATTGTGCTTTAAAAAAAAAAAAAAAAAAAAAAAAAAAAAAAAAAAAAAAAAAAAAAAAAAAATACACGGCGATGAGTACATTGATAGGAAGGGACCTTCTAGCATCAACGTACAGGCCACATGCAACGGAAATGAAATATTTACAAGCGCTGTTGCTGGATGGCTTGGTCCTGTCCGCGATTCCAGGCTATGGAACAATGCAGGTGCCTACACTTGGATGAGCGGTAATGCCGTCAACGCAATATTACTATGGAATTCGCGTTATGGTGTTACACCGTGCTTGATGACTCAATATCAAAATCCTGCTACCCCAGACCAGATAGCTTACAACAATGTAGAACAATTAGAACTTAATGTGTAAGTATCACACATCCATTGGCTGCGTTTATTATTAGTTGATATTTAGCTGTTCTGATGATATTGTGAAGGTACTGACAACCTCATACCTGGGTATAAATAATGCTAAGTACATACCTACAATGTGTGAGGTCACAGTTATCCAGTTTCACTGCCGGAAGACTGGTAAAGGAGCAAAGCATAGTCACTATGGCCCACATTTCCTTGACCTAAAGAATATTAAAACGTGATTTTAAAAAAATGACTATGACCTTAAAATTTATTAAATGACCTAAAAGAACAAAAGAATTACTTAAAATTGCCTTCATTTATTGATATCCTTGCACATTTAGCTTATACTGACTTACGATTCGTTGCAAACACGTATGTATTTTCAAAATTGATGGACTGGTTGTTAACTAATGCGGATTAATATAAGGATAATTCTGCGAATTATCTGTACTGAGATGTGGCGGGAGGTTGGAAGGAGGGGAAATGTGAAGGGAGGTGTAGGAACCATATAATTCCTCTATTGCCAAACCGCCTGAAATATACATAATATGTAGGAAAGCACAATAATGCAATAAAAATCGTAAAAAGTGTCATATACCACAAAACTAACGAAACATGCAAAAAATGCCCTAAAATATGGGTAGTTTAACTTCTTTTGCTCTGAAACAGATTTATATGCAATTCACTAATTAATTAACCTTACCAAAATAAAGATGCAGAGTGTGGGATGTATACACGACAGTAAAAAAAGAAAAGAGTTGTATCATAGCAACAAGGTTCTGTTGTTGCAGAATGAATGGCAGTAAATAAAGGATTAAGTAAGCGATAGCATTTTATATATTCACATAGTATACACACCCCATATAATTGGTGAAAAATTCTAGTCCTGCTCGTAACAGAAGAAATTTACGGCAAGTGCAGATTTACATCCACCAATACAAAAATTAATCAGAGCAATAGTATTATTCCGTGGTTGAAACACGTCATGATCAATAAACAAGATTCACTTATATTATCAAGAAGTACCAGGGCGACCGAGCTTCGCTCGGCGTTTTTCACCTCTGTTTTTCTGGTTTTGTTTTGTTTTTTTTTTTTTTTGTTTTTTTGCTTTTTTGTTTTTTTTGTGGGAGAAGATACTTAGATAAACCTGGAAGGCAAAACGTTAACCAAATAACACTTTTTGTCGCAATTGAGATACAAGAGATATAGAAATACAAATATTTCATAAACACCATCATTTCAGCTGTAAAACGTCTACTGCTGAACGCAGGCCTCCCCCATAGATATCCACCTATTTGGAGGTTTTCATCGAGCATTTGTTCCATTATGGAGTTCAGTTCTTTGGTGCTGCGATTGACTCCAGGGCGTTAACACGTTGGCCAAGGTCCTTCATATTTCCGTCAAGTTCTTTCATGGCTTCCTTAACCCCGGCCAGTCGTTCGTTAGTATTCTCGGATAGCTCTATCTTCATATTGGACATTCCTGCCTTCATCTTTTCCGTTTCGGAGTTTACATTTTCAATTTGGCCTGCATTTTTGTTTCCATTTGGTCTATTTTTGTTCCCATATTTTCTATTCCGTAGCTTAAATTTTTCCACATCGGGTTTCATATTTGTTCCCTCTGCTGCATTCCGGAATTCATTTCATTCCTCATTATGTCCATCTTGGCTAACGTTTGTTTCATCAACTGTTCCATATCGTACTTTTCGTCGCACTCCTGACACCAATTGTGATTACTTTACTTTTTTTTAAACTATTTCTTTTGTTTTTTATTAAAACACCAGAGCGACACTAAGCAAAAGCACTGTTGAACAATAACAAATACTACAGGAAGAAAAGCTGGTTGATAAAGCCATGTGAATGTACTGCGCATTTCTGTTTCAATCACATAGAAAATTGTATGAATTGTTCGTAATTGTTCGTCGAAGCGGGAGTAGTGAAAGAAATGTGATTGTGTTTACTAA
This sequence comes from Tenodera sinensis, assembly GCA_030765045.1. Lineage (NCBI taxonomy): Eukaryota > Metazoa > Arthropoda > Insecta > Mantodea > Mantidae > Tenodera > Tenodera sinensis. The sequence continues at coordinate 360,792,660 of CM060964.1, read as the reverse complement.
AGAAAAATGAGTAGAAAAACCGTGTTACTGTTATACGTTGCACTTATATTTCAAGTGTATGGGAAAATGTATGGATTGTTTGCAGAAGGAGTAGTACGTTAGGTAAAAGAAAAGGGAGTAGAGAAAAACATGTGAACGTAATACATTGCGTGGTAAAATGGACTCCATAAAGACCTTCGACATGAAAACATTTAGATGTGTTAATTTTCATGGCGATCGGTCAACCGGCTTTGGAGTTTACTCACTCTTCAACATACGATATGTATAGGATTTGGTACGTATGAAGTTGATAAACCATGGGGAATAACATATGAATTGTTACATAAAACAAAAGTGAGTAGAGAAAATAGTATGAATGTAATACGTTGTATTTCTGTTTCAAACATATAGCAAATTGTATGAATTGTACGTTGAAGGGCGAGTAGCGAAAGAAGGCTGGTTGTCTCGTAAAGGAAGAATTAGTAGAGGAAATCGTATGAATGTAATACGTTGCATTTAATTTCAATCATAGAATATTATATGAGTTGTATGTTGAAGGGCAAACAGAGGATACATCAATGTACTACGTGAAACAAAGCGAGTAGAAAACCATTTGAAAGTAATATAGTGTGTAGTAAAATGGTTACCATCAAAACTTTCTCCATGAAAAAAATACATATACGTGCCGAATTTCGCGGTGATCGGTTAAGCGGTTTTCGAGATTAACAGTTACATATATACAAACGTCCAATTTGTGTATATATATGGATTGTTTGTAGAAGAGTGAGTAGAGAAAGAGATGTGAATGTGTTGCCTAAAAGTAAGTAGAGAAGCCACTGTGAATGTAATATGCAGCTCTTCTATTTCAAACATACAGAAAATTGTATGACTTATTTGTAGAAGAGTGAGCAGAGAAAGAGACGTGAATGTGTTGCCTAAAAAAGAGAGGAGAAAACAGTGTGAATATAAAAGCATTTCTATTTCAAACATAGAGAAAATGGTATGACTTATTTTAAAAATGTTTTTTTTGGTGTAAAATCACGTTTTTATGGAAAATTGTTTATAGAAGAGTGAGTAGAGAAAGAGATGTGAATGTGTTACGTAAAAGTGAGTAGAGAAAACACTGTGAATGTAATATGCACCATTTCTATTTCAAACATACAGAAAATTGTATGACTTTCTTCTTGAAGAGTGAGTAGAGAAACAGTTATGAATGTGTTACCCAAAAGTAAGTAAAGAAAACAGTGTGAATGTAATACGTAGCATTTCTATTTCAAACATGCAGGAAATTGTATGACTTATTTGTAGAAGAGTGAGTAGAGAAACAGATGTGAGTGTGTTACCTAAAAGTGAGAGGAGAAAACAGTGTGAATGTAATAGCATTTCTACTTCAAACATACACAACATGGTATGACTTATTTTAAAAGCGGGGATAAACATGATTTTTGGTGTAAAATTATTGGAAAATTATTGTTTATAGAAGAGGGAGTAGACAAAGAGATGTGAATGTGTTACCTAAAAGTGAGTAGAGAAAACACTGTGAATGTAATATGCATGTATACAAAAATTTAACCAAATCTTTAGAGCCATTTCTGAAATGACGGGAATACACACACACACACACACACACACACACACACACACACACACACACACACACACACACACACACACACACACACACACACACACACACGCACACACACACACACACACACAAAGTGCTCTGTAGATGCGGGAATAAAAAAACGTTATTACTTTCTCTACTGGTAAGTAGGGGAAGTATTGTATTCCACCCAAAAATTCGATGTCGAGATTTCACCAGAAATATATGTTTTGAGGCCCCCTGAATCCAAAAAAAGCATTTTTAGAAAAAGGTCCGTGTGTGTGTCTGTGTGTCAGTCTGTCAGTCTGTGGACAGCATAACTCAAAAACGAAAAGTCGGTTAAAAACCAAAGTTGGTATTTAAGTTTAATGTCTTTCAAGGATGCGACACGAAGATTTTGAAGAAAATAGCCACACCCTAAACTGCTCTTTACATGGAAGATTTTTCGAAAATTTTGATTTTCTTGAAAATGGCCTTAACGATTTTGATTAAAATGTCATACGTTTGAGATATTTTGATGACAAATGAAATGTATATCTTGAATTTTCTGGATATAGCCCCTGTAGTCGTATTTACTTTGGGCGACTTTTGCATAACTGGTAAACCGTTAGAGAAGGACCAAATTATACTCTACAAAAAATGTAGATCTTGCTAAAATACACAATTTATGTCTCAATAAATTTTCTTGTAGGGTGAACCATTTCGGAGATATTCCTTGTTATGTGTGTGAGTTTCGGAAAACTTAGAACTTTAGCGAAATGCAACGACGTTGTTCATTTTGTTATATGTTAATCGTGCAAAGAGAACGGAATCTCAATGGTCAAAAAGATTTGACTGTCGCACAAAGTCTTCTGTACTCTAATATTCCCCTTGCACCTACAAGGACATAAGCAGTAAGATAATTTGCACGAATGTTTATCTTAACTAACATGGAGATATAGGAATAAGAGTTTGTTAGAATGGTTAGTACAAGAGTAGAGAAAGTCTTGTGAGTACCACACATCAGGTTTTTTTTTAATGTAAAATCGTGTTTTTTCGGGAATTACACTTATATAGATGAACTTAAAAAGCAAAAGAACTATCTGAATAAAAAATTTGATGGAAATCGTTAGAGCTGTTTCCAAGTTACGCGGAATATATTTAAATATATACAAGAATTGCTCCTTTAAATATATAAGATAAGGTTACGAGTTGCACATATGGTCGATTTGCTATATAAAATTTCCAAAAGAAGCTCCTAGCGGCAGTTAGGGGAACTTCGATCATGATCTCTTTGGAAGTTAGATACCAATGGAACGTTTGTTTCCAAGGCTTATTTAAACAATAACTTCGACAGTCATTTATTTTTTGGTTGATTTTAGTTTAGCAAAATTTTTGTAGTTCTAAAGTCAGTATTCCAATGGATCCAGGTAAAACATTCTCAGGTATGCCGTTTTGTAGGAACTTAAGAGAGAATAACAGACTCGATTTCGGAGGAGTTACTAATCCTTTTGAAATAATTTTGATTTTCAGACCGGAACACGGAGCAGCTGGACCGGACTATTGCCTCTCTGGTAGAGCAGCTATTGATTAGAGCTGCTGGAGAGAACGTCGCCGAACAAGTGCTTGACGAAGTTTGCATTGCAGCCGCAAACAGTAAGTAGACGTGGCCTTTTTCTGCACACATTGTAGTTTCGCTTGCACCACTGGGATTGGCAATTTCTTCTGCGCATGTGCAGTAATAAAAGTATGAGTCTTGATATTTCGCGAAAATTTTCCTACAAAAGACACTGTCTTTTAAAAATGTGGTGCGGATTACATGATCTGAAAGTGCTCAACTTTTTCTTAAGTACTGTCATTGCTTTCGTCGCTGTTTCTAAACTACATTAACAGATAGCGAGAGTATTGCATTCCTTCCAAAAAAAAATTTGGTATTGAGATTTCACCGGCAATACACGTTTTGGAACCCCCTGAATCAGAAAAAACACATTTTAAGAAGGGTCCGTGTGTGTATTTGTGTCTTTGAATAGCATAACTAAAAACAAGTCGCATAAGTGCCAAATTTACTAATTATTATTTACTTATGCCAACAAACTTACTGTGGCATTGCATTTTTCACTTCCGATTCAACCTCTCTAACCAAATATGGCATTAAAGTTTAACATCTTCCAAGAACTCACCCAAACAGACACCCAGTCACTCTCTCATTCACTAACTCACCCACCTACACACCCACTCAATCACCCACTCGCTCACTCATTCTCCCATTCATTAATTCACACAGCCGCTCATTCTCTCACCAACACATCCTGTCACCCACACATCTTGTCACCCACATACTCTCACTGGCTCAGTCACTCACCCACTCATTCTGTCACGCACACATTCTGTCACCCACAGACTCCCACTGGCTCAGTCACTCACCCACACATTCTGTCACCCACAGACTCCGACTGGCTCAGTCACTCACCCACACATTCTCTCACCCACAGACTCCCACTGGCTCAGTCACTCACCCACACATTCTCTCACCCACAGACTCTCACTGGCTCAGTCACTCACCCACTCATTCTGTCACCCACAGACTTCCACTGGCTCAGTCACTCACCCACTCATTCTGTCACCCACACATTCTCTCACCCACAGACTCTCACTGGCTCAGTCACTCACCCACACATTCTGTCACCCACACATTCTCTCACCCACAGACTCTCACTGGCTCAGTCACTCACCCACTCATTCTGTCACCCACACATTCTGTCACCCACAGACTCCCACTGGCTCAGTCACTCGCCCACTCATTCTGTCACCCACACATTCTGTCACCCACAGACCCTCACTGGCTCAGTCACTCACCCACACATTCTCTCACCCACAGACTCCCACTGGCTCAGTCACTCACCCACACATTCTGTCACCCACAGACTCCCACTGGCTCAGTCACTCACCCACACATTCTCTCACCCACAGACTCCCACTGGCTCAGTCACTCACCCACACATTCTCTCACCCACAGACTCCCACTGGCTCAGTCACTCACCCACACATTCTGTCACCCACAGACTCCCACTGGCTCAGTCACTCACCCACACATTCTGTCACCCACAGACTCCCACTGGCTCAGTCACTCACCCACACATTCTCTCACCCACAGACTCCCACTGGCTCAGTCACTCACCCACACATTCTGTCACCCACAGACTCCCACTGGCTCAGTCACTCACCCACACATTCACTGACTATTCATTTTCCTTTTTGTCAAATGTAATAATTAATGCTAGGAGGATGGCATTCTTACCAGTTATTATAGTGTCGCTGGTTAATATTTTGCCATCTTTAATTTCTCTACTACGTATAGCAAGTACAGTAAGTGTTGTAGTCCACCCAAAATCTCGATGTCGAGATTTCACCGGAAATATGTTTTGAGGCCCCCTGAATTCAAAACACCCCTTTTTTACTTTCTCTACTGGTAAGTAGGGGAAGTATTGTATTCCACCCAAAAATTCGATGTCGAGATTTCACCGGAAATATATGTTTTGAGGCCCCCTGAATCCAAAAAAAGCATTTTTAGAAAAAGGTCCGTGTGTGTGTCTGTGTGTGTGTCAGTCTGTGGACAGCATAGCTCAAAAACGAAAAGTCGGCTAAAAACCAAAGTTGCTATTTAAGTTTAATGTCTTTCAAGGATGCGACACGAAGATTTTGAAGAAAATAGCTCCACACTAAACTACCCTTTATATGGAAAATTTTTCGAAAATTTTGATTTTCTTGAAAATGGCCCTAACGATTTTGATTAAAATATCATATGTTTGAGATATTTTGATGACAAATAAAATGTATATCTTGAATTTTCTGGTTATAGCCCCTGTAGTCGTATTTACTCTGGGCAACTTTTGCATAACTGGTAAACCGTTAGAGATAGACCAAATTATACTGTACAATAAATGTAGATCTTGCTGAAATACACAATTTATGTCTCAATAAATTTTCTTGTAGGGTGAACCATTTCGGAGATATTCCTTGTTATGTGTGTGAGTTTCGGAAAACTTAGAACTTTCGTGAAATGGATCATCGTTGTTAATTTTTTTATATGTTAAGTGTGCAAAGACAACAGAATCTCAAAAATTTGACTATCGCACAACGCCTACTATATTCTAAGATTCCCTTTGCACCTACAAGGAAATAAGCAATAAGATAATTTGTACAAATGTTTATCTCAACTAACAAGAAAGAAGATATAGGAATAAGAGTTTGTAAGAATGGTTAGTACAAGAGTAGAGAAAGTCACGTGAGTGCAACACATCAGATTTTTTCGGTATGGCTTCAATGAGAAGGGAAGTAAAACCGTTGGTCCGGTTTGGTAAAAGTACCCCAAGCCTGATAAAGGGACCTCTGAACAAAATTATGCACTCTTTTACGGCCAGTATAGAATGGGACCTGAAAACCATAGCGGTCAAAGAGCATCCATAATAAAAACTCAATTTCAATTTAGTTGTAGGTTTAAGAAGGATACGAAACGCTAAATCGATAGTCAATTTTTAAAAAGTGCATCTCTATATGATGACAAATTCCACGTTCTTTCAGAAAATTCCAGAAAGAAAAATAATAACCACTGATGTGTTATATGTTCACGACTTTCTTCATGCACTAGTTTATTTCTAAATGGCTACTAGGTATAAATTATTCCTACGAATGCTTATTTTTCTGTTTATTTCATGTTAATCGAAATAAATGTGTACAAAAATAGTTTCATTAAATATTCCGTTGTGGCTACAATGCAATTATTGGGCTCTTCGTGTTTGTTTTGTTTTCATTGCTGTTTGTTTGTTCATTGCGTTGGTTTTTATATTTTTAACATGTGATGAAAAAGACAGAAATGGAATGAAACACTGGGAAATTTATGGTACAGAAATATACACAAGAAAGCTACACATGGAATGAAGTACATATATGAGTGTAAAATCAAAGTACCTATTGTGATATCAGATTATAAAATGAGGTCAACATAGTAGCATGGTGCTGCGAAGTCCGAAGGTAATCCTCTGTAGATGAATCTTCTTGGGTGGAAGAATGTCCTGTTGTAAAGGGCTCTTTATTCTGTTGGAGAGAAGAGACCGCTGTCCGAGAGAAAAGAACACTGCTTCTGGAACACTGTGGAGGTTGTAAATTTCGCTCTGAGAAAATTGAACATGGAGAGTTCACGATGGAGATGCAGAAATCCGGGGGCTCCACTGCGAGAGGGATGATCTTGTTCCGAAGAGATTGTAGGGCTTGCAGTTTTCTGGGAAGAATGTCTCTCACCGCACTGGGCATGCTTTGGATTAGAGGACTGCAACGTAAGACTGTAAGGTCAGCTAGGGTTATAGGATAACCCGGCACCAGAGGCAGTTCGAGTCGAGTGGGGAAGCTGTTCCCCCACCCGAGTGTCTTTACCGCAGTACCTAGCTGTTATACGGCTTAACCTGCGCGATAGTATAATGGTTTGGTCTACAGGGGTTTATTACTTCTGGGAATGTTATGGGATCAGGGGTATTTATAGGGGCAAGATGGATGGATGGTAGGGATTGGTCCGTGAGCGGGCAGTGCCCGGCTGCTGATTGGCTGGTTAGTCAACCAGGACACGCGCTAATCCCCTCCAGGGTTCTGGCCGTCAGTCACTCACTGAGAGGTGATCTGAGTTAGGCGTTTTACTCTGTTTCAAGTACAGATATTGATTTTGCCTTTCCCATCTTCTAAAATTAGACCGTTGGACTTAAGATGTCCTTCGGCAATTTTTTAGATGGTAGTCGGCGCGGCTCACTCTGGTCATATTGTCCCAGAGTGTTCACCAGTGGGTTAGGGTGGTTCTGGAATTTATTGTACATTGTTCGAGCGCGGGTTTTAATCACGTCGACAATGTACGGGATGCCGGAATGTTCGTGAAGGATGTGGGCAGGAAATCTCCAACCAGTGTCGTAGATCATCCTTAATGCCCGATTCTGCAACGTCTGGAGTCTGATGAAGGAGGACTTTGCCACCACTCCCCAGATCTCACATCCGTACAGGACCAGAGGCGGGATGATCGCACGATACAGTTGGAGCTTCAGGCGAATGGGCATGGTTTTGGAGCTGAGGATGGGATACAACTGCCGGAGGGCTGCGTGACCTTGTAGTACTTTGCCCCTGACGTAATGCCTATACGTTAGCCACCGGTCCAACGTGACCCCGAGATACTTCGCCGTAGTGACCCAGGGGATCCGATGGCGCCGAAGCACGAGGTCCTGCGGGAGCCGGTTTGCCAGCGTGTTGGCCAGGAGAATCGCAGAGCTCTCCGGGTTAATAGACATGCGCCAGTTCTCGCACCATCTACTGATGGCGCAGAGGTGGGCTTGTACTTGACGGTAGCTGTAGCGCGGGTTCTTGTTAGTTGCGAAGATCATAAGATCGTCCGCATACTGACAGATGTGGGTGTTGGGGTGCGTTGGGAGATCGGCCATGTAAGCATTAAAGAGTGCCGGTGACAGTACACTGCCCTCGGGAACTCCTGCGCCAATGCGCCTATCTCGGGAAAATGAACCCTCCACTTTCACTCGGAAGCTACGTTCCTGTAGGAAACTAGCTACCAAGTAAATGTATGGAGGGGGATTTCGTGCTGTATGAGTTTGTACATAAGCCCTTCGTGCCAGGTGGTAGAGAACGCCTTTTCCACGTCAAGCAACACTGCCACCGGTTTGGCCCTTTCCTGGTAAGCCAGGGAGGCCTTTTCGGCTACTCGCAGTAGTTGCTCGGTTGTGGTATGGTCAGAACAAAAACCAAACTGATGTTCCGCTAGGAGGCCTTTTTCCTCTAAAAGAGGTCCAAGGCGGGTCAGGAACAGTTTCTCGAAAACTTTCGAGATAACTGGTAGGAGACTGATGGAACGGTAGCTAGAAGGAAAAATCGAATTCTTACCCGGCTTCAACACGCATACCACACGCGCCCTCTTCCAGACTTCCGGAAAATGGCGCATGCTTAGGCACGCGTTGTAGATCCGAGTCAAGTGCATCACGGCTCTAAAGGGAAGGTGCTGGAGCATTTCCGCTGTTACACGGTCCTGCCCAGGGGCTTTTCTAGGTTTTAGGTGTTGGATGGTGTTAGTTACCTCGCGAGGGGTAACTATCGGGATGTGGAAATCCTCGTGGCCCGCAGGTCCAACTTCTAAGAAGTCTTCTACTGCTTGTTCCACGAGGTCAGTATGATCGTCGTTCTGAGGGTCGACTCTAGGCTGGAATTGAGTTTCCAGATAGTCTGCTAGCGCCTCTGCTTTTTCCCTCGGTTCAAAGACAAGTCTTCCCCGAGGGCTATGCACAGGGTGCTGGTGTACAGTCTTATCTTTCCTCAAGCCTCGGACGATGCGCCATGGTTTCCTCTCCTGGAGGTTTACATGACGCAACGTGTTTTCCCAAGCTGCTTGCCTATATTTTCTTAGGAGTCGTCTCACCAGGGATTTGAACCTCTGGTGTATTACTCCTATCCTAGGATGACAGAATCTCTGCCATAGCCTTCTAACAGCGTTTTTCGCTTGAACGAGGCGTTTCAGTGGGACCGGGATAGCTGTAGGGTTTGGTGCGTCGGTAGGGATGCGGTGCGTATGAGCACGCACCGCATTTAGGACAGAGGTTGAGAACCCCGTGGCTGCCTCCTCGAGAGCCTCTATCGAGTCTATTCGAGGACATGCTTCCACGGAGTTTTGGAGGGCTAGGACGGCTGCATCCCAGTCGACTTCCTCAACCCAATCAGGCACTCCCAGCGCAGTTAGATTAACGTCTGAGTCGACCACAACAGGGTTGTGATCGGAATCCAGAGCGTTAATCACCGAGAGATCCAGGTGAAATGGAATGTTCTTGGTGACAATGAAGTCTATGACATCCGCGGCGCCGCGTGCCGGGTAGTATGTTGGACCTCTCGGCCCGTATGCATGTAGGGTGGGGTTCCCGCTAATGAGGCGGTACAGTCCCCGACCCTTCACGTTCGTCAAGGGTGAGTTTCTGATCAAGTTTTACAAGCGAGCCAACTGCTAACGTGGACTCCGAAGTATTGGACTCCGGCAGCTACAGACTTCCAGATTACTGCTGCTCCATGGATTGCAACAGTCCGGGCTACACGGGACCTTCTTGATGCTCACCGTAGGGATTGCACCCTTAACATTATTGGTGGAAGCTGCACTGTTCCCACTAAACTGGAAAGATCTAGTATTTGTCTCTATTCGGTGCACTTCGCAGTAACCAACACATTTCCTCAACTACAACATTACTGGGGACAATTTGTGCTCTTCTGGATATTCGCTACGGTCGTCTTCATAGAAACGTTTTTGTGTAATTATTTGTGTGAGAAGTTAAAGAAGAAGCAGTATACAAAATAGTTAATAAACTGAAGATTTCAGCATGTGAAATGATACATCCACCCCAGCAAACTTCTCCTCAGGAAACTTAAATTTCAGGACTCCCACGAACAAAACCAAATACAAGAACCTAAATAACGATTCTGCAAGCTCCTTAAGCAATCTAAAATCTTTGTTTTCCCTCTTCATAAACCTATTACGTCACTGTAATTTAATTCTAAAATGTAATATTTTCTATATATTTATTCAAACATCTAAAACGCCGAGAGTGACTGGGTCTCATAAAAATTAATTATCAAACAAAAAAGAAAAGTCTTGACTGTCGCTAAAGCCTACTGTATTCTTTATAAGCATTGTGCGCATATTAATATGTAATAAAACCATTTGTGCAAATGTTTATCTCGATTAACATGAAATAGATAGAAGAATAAGGTTAGTAAGAATCGTTTGTTGGCGGCGGTGGCGTCTGGGGATATCCTGGTTCCCCCGCCACTCATTCCATCAATTGCTCCATCATTGCGTTTCCATTCATCAATTTCGCCTGCATTTCATATCATCCCCTTGCTCACTCTCATATCTGGTGCTTGGGTGACCATCCGCTTCCAGGTCCAGAGGTTCCTGTGCTCCCCGACAGACGTCTGATCCTAGGCACTGGCTTGTAAGTCCTAGGGGGTCTAAGTCCACATAAGGGAAGGTTAATCAGGTAAAGAAAAATAAATATAGTTTGTTGATGACTGGATAGAGAATGTTACGTGAAAGTAAATTACCGATGTCCCACAATCCAACATTTTGGTCAAATACTACGTTTCCATGGTGAATTCAAATATATTTGAGCTCTCATTCCGGATTGAATACTGCATGGATACGCGAGTATAGATCGAACTGAATCCTTGGATCTGATCCGTTGGTCTGGGTGGCTCAGTTGGTTAGACACTGGCCTGCTGATCCCAAGGTCGCGGGTTCAAACCCGGCCCAAGCCGATGGTTTTTAAGTGTGCTTAAAAACGACAGCTCCATGTCAGTAGATTTACTGGCATGTAAAAGAACTCCTGCGGGATAAAATTCCGGCACACCGGCGACGCTGATGTGATCCTGGTAATTGACAGCGTCGTTAAACAAGAAAATAATTTTAATTTTTTTAATTGGATCTGATCCTCTTAGAATTGGGAATCGGATCGTAATTTAACACCTACCGTCAAATTCATCTGAATCTACCATAGATGTTAACTTCTACGGTTTTTTTAATGCTCCACTCTTTTGTCATTTTGTTTTCTTAGAGAAAGTGCTGGAAAAAAAAAAGCCACTTTTATTGTTTCTCTAATCTCGCAATACATTCTCAAAAACATTCACTAATCCCAAAACCTACTTAAAGTAAGCAGAAAATATATTTTTTACAGGTTCGCCAACATAAACCAAGTGCCCGCCACGGTAGCGTGATGGTTAGCGTGTCTGCCTCACGTTCAAGAGGTCGCGAGTTCGAATCTCGCTTAGGGTAAGTTATCCGGGTAAGGTTTTTTTTTTTTTGTTTCCGAGATTTTCCCTACCCTGAGAAGACGAATGTCGGGTAACTTAAAGCTCCATGGACCTCGGACTCATTTGAGCATCATTTCACCCATTTCATTCATTCGTCCGATATGACACAATGTTGGAGGATGTTAATTTAAAAAGAAAAAAAATAATAAAAATAAACTAAGTGACCACACACGTCACTACATTTTTGCGAAAGTTTATCTCTAAAACATATTGTGAAATATTAAGAGTTGGGTACAATTTTGTTACATAAATTTCTGTCCTACTTTTCGTAACCAATCTGTTTGTATCCTACGTGACTGAGTTGCATCTAATTTCTTCATTTAACGACATGAATACAGCAAATCAGTGTCAGTAATATAACAATATGGCGGCGGACTGCGCTTGCACCATGTAGTCAGCTGTTATACTATCGAACTGTTATAATATTATAACTGATTATATGTTATAATATATCTGTTATAATATTATATATAATATATATCTGTTATAATATTATAATCGAACCCGGGTCCTCGGCGTAAGAGGCAGGACTTATGATGAGAATACATGGATAAATGTTCAAGCATTAAACGTGAAAGAAATGAACATGGGGCTTTTTGAAAAATATATCTGTGAATGAGATTAGGTTAGAGCTTGAAAACATTGTGCATGTTTTAGAGGAAAGAAAAAAATGTAACTTCATGGCTTCTGAAGTAGAAGAATTAGTATTAGATCTGACACAGTATCAGCAGTCAAAATTTCAAGAGGAAATCATGACATTTTATCAGACAGTTATAGATTACCTGATGTAATGGAACAAGCTTTTGTCCCAATTTGAACATTTTGACTGGATACTGCAGAAGGCTATACCCGATTGGGAAAATGTAGTGTTCACTGAAATGGATGCAATAAATTACAACTTGCAAAATGGTTGAGAGTTTTCTCTTTAGCAAAATTGAAACGGGGAAGCAAAGAATCAAAATTTGGATATTATGGCCCATAACAAGTGGGTGAAATAATAATTGTTTTAAGATTGCGTTTCTTAAGGGCAATATTCAAAGCTGCTTGCAATTGTGCAGTACTATTTCTCCATACCAGAGCATAATGCTACTGTGGAGAATTTTCTTTATTGAATGCATAATGAACAGAATAAAGAAACAGGCTGGCATTAAGTTCAGTCAATGCAATGCTCCAAATTCAGTATAACATGGAAAATATAAGCTCCTCTCTTCTATTCAACGCTCAGAGAAATATGACTAGTAAAAAGCTTAAGTGTAAATTAATGACTATCCACTATCTAGCCATAAAGATCCCATATGTATTTCCTATAGAATCTTTTGAATTTTATATGTCCAAGTCTCTCTCCCCTTTATTCTTGCTTGTACTACCAAACACTGTTTAACGGTATTCTTCTCATCTAGTGCACCCAATGTGCCACAATACTTATTAATTTCTGTGTTTATATTAAGAGGCTGCAAATTTGGAAGTGGCTTTGCTTTTTCCATGGTATGCACATTGCACAGCCTGGATTAACACAGTCCCAAGCAGAGCAAGCAGGTGCTGCTGTTACGGGCACCGTGGACATGCTAAGCTCCAAAGCACACCATTTGACATCACTGGTCTAAGGTGATAATCATATTCTTCTCATGCTGTTATTAATGTCCATGCATAAAAACCAAAAACCTTTACACCTAATACAAAACCTATTAAGTTCAAACACAAAGCATGGTGTAAAACAGGCAAAATTCTAAATGATTGACAACAGTTTTAATAAGTTGGTAATATGAGGACTGTTTCTAAAGTTCTGCCTGAGAGAGAGACAGACAGAGAGATAGAGAGAAGGTTAACCTAACTTTTTTTATTACTTTCTCTACTACATATAGTAAAGTAGAGGAAGTATTGTATTCCACCCAAAAATTATGTCAAGATTTCACTGGAAATACATGTTTTGAGGACCCCTAAAACAAAAAAGGGCACTTTTAGAAAGGTCCGTGCGTGCGTGCGTGCGTGCGTGCGCGCGCGCGCGTGTGTGTGTGTGTCAGCCTGTGGACAGCATAACCCAAAGATGAAAAATTAGTTACAAACCAAAATTTTTATTTAAAGTTAATGTGTTTCAAGGATGCGACACAAAGATTTTGAAGAAAGTTGCTCCAACCTAAACTACCCTTTACATGGAAAATGTTTTGAAAATGGCTCTATTTTGATTAAAATACCATATGTTTGAGATATTTGTATGACAAATGAAATGTATATCTTGAATTTTCAGGCTAAAGCCCAGATGACTTTGGCATAACTGGTAAAGCGCAAGAGATAGAGCAAATCTTGCCGTACAAAAAATTGTTGTTGTTAGTTAATGCTGGATTTCTGACAATGAAGTCATTAATCCTCTTGCTCTCTAATATTTTTCACTGTAGATATTGAAGAGAGCAATAGCAGTAATAGTAACCGCCTTTTAGAGAGCACCATATTTTTACTTTCCCTACTGGTAAGTAGGGGAAGTTTTGTATTCCACCCAAAAATTCGATGTCGAGATTTCACCAGAAATATATGTTTTGAGGCCCCCTGAATCCAAAAAAAGCATTTTTAGAAAAAGGTCCGTGTGTGTATGTGTGTGTGTGTGTGTGTGTGTGTGTGTGTGTGTGTGTGTTTGTGTGTGTGTGTGTGTGTGTCTGTCAGTCTGTGGACAGCATAACTCAAAAACGAAAAGTCGGTTAAAAACCAAAGTTGGTATTTAAGTTTAATGTCTTTCAAGGATGCGACACGAAGATTTTGAAGAAAATAGCCACACCCTACACTACCCTTTACATGGAAGATTTTTCGAAAATTTTTATTTTCTTGAAAATGGCTCTAACGATTTTGATTAAAATGTCATATGTTTGAGATATTTTGATGACAAATGAAATGTATATCTTGAATTTTCTGGCTATAGCCCCTGTAGTCGTATTTACTCTGGATGACTTTTGCATAACTGGTAAACCGTTAGAGATAGACCAAACTATACTATACAAAAAATGTAGAGCTTGCTAAAATACACAATTTATGTCTCAATAAGTTTTCTTGTAGGGCGAACCATTTCGGAGATATTCCTTGTTATGTGTGAGTTTCGGAAGACTTCGAACTTTAGCGAAATGGAACAACGTTGTTCATTTTTTTATATGTTAATCGTGCAAAGAGAACGGAATCTCAAAGGTCAAAAAGATTTGACTGTCGCACAAAGCCTTCTGTATTCTAATATCTCCCTTGTACCTACAAGGACATAAGCAATAAGATAATTTGTAGGAGTGTTTATCTTAACTAACATGGAGATATAGGAATAAGAGTTTGTTAGAATGGTTAGTACAAGAGTAGAGAAAGTCATGTGAGTGCAACACATCAGATTTTTCTAAAAAGGTTCGTGTGTGTGTGTGTGTGTGTGTGTGTGTGTGTGTGTGTGTGTGTGTGTGTGTGTGTGTGTGTTTGTGTGTGTATTTGTGTACAGCATAACTCAAAAAGGAAAAGTTGGTCTTCCTCCCTAAACTATCTTTACATGGAACGCGTGTGTGCGGGTGCGGGTGCAGGTGTGCGTGCGTGCGTGCCCGTGCGTGCGCGTACATGAGCGTACGTATCCGTGCTTGCGCGTAATTATAAAGGGGACGAAGTCATTTCGGGTAGCGCAGTTTTTCTGATAATCAATTTAAAATATTTTTCGTAAAACTGGTAGTGAATAAGAGATCGTTAAGCATGTAAATTTTAAATATAACTTTAATTCGGCAAATAAATCATACTTATATATAATTTCTGCATCCAAGAGTCCCTCGTGCGGCTCATAAGGGGCGGGTAATGGAGCTCGTCTTATCACATCCAATCGCGTTACAAATATACCGTGTGACTATCACGTGACCAGAGATGTGTATTCACCCATATTGCAACATGTGCGTACCTTCTTTCTGTTATGCCGCTCGCAACAATGTATTGTTTGATCGTTTAATAAGTGCAGAGTGAAAGATGGTGACTTACGGACGAATTACCGCCAAAACTAAAATGAGCGAAGAAATTGAAAAATTGCCTGACAGTAGCATTGTGTTGCCGAGTAGGTAGGAAAGGGCTAACGGAACTGACCACGAGGTCACAAAACAGGTGTTTGAGGGACATTTGTAGCATTCCTTTGAGGACATTGCCACTTAAATTTGAACACTTACGAAAGGGGACAAATTATTGCATGGATGAACAAAATATTGACACATTTTTCCTTCTGTAGTTTAATTTTTTAAAATGTAATTATTTTTTTGTTTCGGTTAAGCGGGATTTTACTGTATATTAATGCCATAAAAATGTTGTTGTTGGCGAATGCTGGATTTCTGACAATGAAGTCATTAATCCTCTTGCTCTCCAGTATTTTTCACTGATGATATTGAAGGGAGCAATAGCAGTAATAGTAACCGCTTTTTAGAGAGCACCATATTTTTGTTTTGGCGGTCACATCGCTCTCTCACAACCCCCAGAATGTCTGGAGGACCACACCTGTCGTTGGTTTACGGGTCTCACCGACCTGACCGGGAGAGTTATCAAAATAAATTCACCGACCATATCCTCTGATCACCAATCAGAGGACGTATTACATGCCATGACAGGTCAGCATGCTAGGGGTTAAGATTTTATAGAGAAATTAGAGAACGTTAAAATATGTAGAAATATGCAAAATATGTAAAATAAAAATTTGTAAGGGAGTCCCAAATGACGTAATTTGCCAACATTTTTACTTCTCATTGAAATATTATGCAGGATTTAAAATATGTAATTACATAAAAATCAGGGCTCTAATAATAACATTCCACTTAACTGGTCACTGCAAATATTGCAAAATAATAATCTTGGAGAGTATAGATAATATTTATAAGTCTATAATTATACTTACTTCTACTAATGTTAACACAGTCTAAAGTCCCCCGCGACACTGCAACTCACAACTGTCTTCCTCCCACAGTCCCAACTCACTACCCTCACTCTCTCTCTCTCTCTCTCTCTCTCTCTCTCTCTCAAACACCCTGACGATACAATCACTCAACGCTTTAAAACTTCTATACTTGAACATAATGTATCCTTCACTGCTGTCTCACATTCATAGACATAAAAATGGAATATATTGAAAAACACTTAAAAAATACAGTACATTTGAGCATTTCTCTGAAACTTACATTACTCCGCGATATCTCCCTCACTTGCTGTGTCGGTCTCCGATCCGATTGCCATTTTTTCTCCAGACTCGTCACTGCTGTCCAGTCCTGGATTGATTATTATCCTTTCCATTTCTTCTTCCATAAGCTCATCTCTTTTCCAATACGTTTGTTTCTTGAATGTCTTTCACCTTCTGAACAGAGTTTCTCCCAGCCATTTACTGTTATTGTTCCAATAGCATCACATGTTAAAGTCTTTGGTGTTGACAGATCAATATGGCCCACATTATTGTCGGCAACTATTGCTTTTATTATTGCAGACTAGTTCGATAGGGTTCAAGTCCGGGTGATAAGGTGGTAATCTAAGTACTGTAAAGCCTGCATCTGCCAATAATTTGTCAATGGAGTATGTTTTCTTTGGTCTGTGCTGTATTGCGTGAATGACAAGTTCCGCTTTGGCCATTTCCGTGTCATGGTATATTGTTGTTCCGCAACCATTCCTGTATTTCTGACTTTAAATTGTTACTTGAGGGCATTTTATCTTCTTTATTGTGATAAGGAGCATTGTCAATTCCAACAATGCTGTTTTGCGGTAATCCAAGTATCAGCTGGTTTTGCATCCACTTGGAGTAGTTTTCGTAGTTCATTTCGTTATAGTAATCTGATGTCTTGGATTTGTAATCGTAAATGAAGCAAGCACGTGGAATAAATCCCATTTCCCTGACAGCATGCACGATAATAAGACGTTGTCCAGCACTGTCATTTGCATACACTCCTGGAACATCCTTACTTTGCCAACACTTAGAAACTGTGTAATGCGTGTGAATCCAAGTTTCATCCATGTATATCACTGGCTTATTTTCCCCGCGTTCATTTCTTCTAAGTGTTCTAAGAAATGATGCTCTTTGAGCCACTATATCTGGGCGTTCCCTCAATTCACTCCTTTTATTTTTACATTTTTAAATCAAAATCCAATAGATTTCACTATTTTTCTAAGAGTTTCTTTGCCCCCGTGAAGTTAATCTCTTTCTTGCAAAAGTTCAATAATTTTCGCAGTGTAGGAATTTATTTTTTAATCCCGTAATACTCCTGATACTTTCTTCTAATGATGCACTTGTCCGTTTCATCCAAAATGATTTTATTTGCAGGAGATTTACCAATCTTTGCTCACGCTCACCCCACTTTCTTCAAGTCGGCCCTCTTTCCTAATCTTGCATACCGTTGTCTTATTGCAGCCAGTAGAAGTGACAGCACGTTCAGTAAGATTTCATCACGAAACTTAACAACATTATAAATAACATGCCGAGCTTGCTCGTGAATAACTTTATTTCCTTTAGGTTCCATCACTAGCACAATCACTGTAAACACTACGCTGCAGGTTAGTAAATCAGACTGTACTGCATTTCGTGACGTATTCGTGTCGTCATCGGGTTAGTTCACCTGCTTGCCGCTTCCCATGCAGGACTTACTGGCCTTGGTCGGGTTATACTTAATGTTTCAAGAGTAACTGTTTCAACAGTCATGACAGTCTGCACAAAACATGGAAAGAAATCATCATATAAAAGTAATACTGCGAGACAGAGATCGTCGTACGCTAACAAGAGTTGAGTCAAAATAACACAAAACTACTGAGGCTATAGTGACTGCAGAGCTCAATAGTAATCTCCTAGATCCTGTATCTATTGACACTATCCACCGAGAACTTCATAAAGCGGATATTCATGGACGAGCTGCTATACCTAAACCATTAGTGATTAAAACCTACGCAAAGAAGCATAAAAGATGTTGTAGGAGCATACATCCTGGATGGCTGATCAGTGGAAATAAGTCATATGGTTCGACGAGTCAACGTTTATGTTATTTCCAACATCAGGCCGGATTTACGTCTGAAGAACTCCAAATGAAGCCTACAATCCTGATTGCTTGATTCCAACGGTTAAGCATGGGGGTGAAAGTGTGAGCAGCCATGTCATGATATTCTGCTGGTATCATCATTACTCTCAAAGGCTGTGTTACAGCCAAAGAGTGTTTGAAAATTGTAGGTGATCAAGTGCACCCCATGATTCAAATGTTGTCCCACAACAATGCCATATTTGAAGACGATAATGCACCCATTCACACAGTACAATAGTGGTTTCAGGAGCATCTTCCCTGGCCAGCACAATCCCCGGACTTGAACGTTATCGAACCAGTTTGGGCGGTATTAGAGAACGGACTACAGGAGTTAGAAGAGGTTCTGATAGCAGAGTGGCATAACATTCCACTAGATACAATAGAATCATATTCCAGTATTCCAAGAAGAATTGCAGCTGTATTACGGGCAAATGGGGGTCCAACCCCTTGTTAATTAGCCATTCCAAAGTACAAGTGTTCACATTATTTTGCCTATCCCCTAAAGGTAATCGCTAGTTGTCCTTATATCCTTACTATACAAAGAGAACGGAATTTCAAATTATCACGTAGCAATCAGCTCTTAAAAGTTTGACTAACAGTTAGGTCTATTTTATTCTATTGTTCTCATTGTAGTTATAAGGAAATGTGTAATAACATTATTCTTATAAAAATGATCTCAGTTAAGAGGAAGCAGTTAAAGAATAAGTGTTTATAGTGTTCACAAGAATGAGTTTAGTTGGTCATGTGAGTGCACATATTTTGTTTTTATTTTCAGCACATACTTAGATTGTTATTCAAAATATTGATATTGTTCATATAGGCATGGAAAATGAGGAGACTATGGAGAGCGCGAGTCCACGAGATCAGGACAGCTCAGACCCTAGCGACGAATTAGAGACCATAGGAAACTCGGTAAGAAATATGCTTTTAGAACTTTCCTCTTTTGACCTCGAATCCAGCCTCAAAATACCTGCAACGGAAGGTGAATGTGATGTTGCAGTTGTGGAGAAATTGCTCGCGATACCCACCTCTGAAGAATGCACACACAAGGAAAGTAAGGGAAACATTTGAGACAGAATATTAGAAGACCCCAAAAGAAAATCGTTCATGTAAATGTTTGTTAAAAGTGTAATTCGTTTTTTGATGTTGGTATGAGATAATTAAATGACGAAAACATGTTGATAAGGTTCATTGTTACGAACAACTAAGTTTGCACAAAGACGTCATAAATCTTTCCATATTTGATTTTAATATATGTGTATAAATATTAGAATTGTCTGTATTCCATAATAAAAGTAGGGGAGGATGATTAGAGATTGCTTCCCTAACGAGAAAGAACTATTTGATGAATAGCGCGGATGAATATGAAAAAGGCGGTGTCGCGTCAAAACGACGCCAAAAAACTGTTCACTAGCGTCTCAGTATTCGGCATGGATGGACGCATTTTTATGTGTACGCGTCATGAAATAGTAAAAGTGAATTTACTAAGTGTTTAGAGACCTTTAATTAAATTTCGGCGATGCTAGGGAAGTTGATCCGCTAAAATAAGACTTTCTACTGTAATACGATTTAAAAATTGCGAACAAGAAGGTGCAAATAAAATGTTTGACTAAAGTTAAACCCGAGTGTATGTTCATTCCATCCGTTACCACGCACTGAGGGAAATAAGAGCCACATCGCTCAAACAAGAAGTCACCCTCGAATAAAAACAGCACCAAAATGGCTTGCCCAACGTGGAACACGAATTTAGGATGGAATGGAAATTACGGGAAATGAACTTACGCAAAATAACAAGTGACGCCATATCATCGCGCCAAAAGGAAAGAAGACACCATTAGACCATCGTTTGATATCGACATCAGAACACCGATGAACGGATAATCAACGATACATCAGAACACCGATGCACGGATAATCAACGCGGGAAAACACCGGAGATCGTCTAGCGAAGCCAACTGCCCAGGAGACGTACATAACTGGACAAATCAACGAAAAAAAAAAGTAGGATCAAAATTTTTTATTTTTACATCCAGTTTATTTTCATTTTTATGTTACTGAGAAGCGGCAAAGTAGTGGGACTTTTAACCCTAAGTGAATTGAATAAAGAAACTAAAATGTCGCGAAAAGAGATAGAAACAGGAGTGGGGGAAGGGGCAGATAGGCTTAGTTATCAAATAGAACCAGAAAGTGAGGAACAGGTAGCGATAGGAAAAGACCAAAGGTTATTAATGATCATGTTTGAAAGACTAGAACAAAGTTTCGGTCAAAAAATGGAACAAAACAAGGTAGAATTAGGTCAGAAAATGGAACAAAGTAACGTAGAATTAAGACAGAACATAGAACAAAGTTTAGGTCAAAAATGGAACAAAGCAAGGTAGAATTAGGTCAGAAAATGGAACAAAATAACGTAGAATTAAGACAGAACATAGAACAAAGTTTAGGTCAGAAAATGGAACAGAATAGGGCAGAATTAAAACAGGACATAGAACAAAGTTTAGAACAGAATAAGGAAGAGATAGGTCAGAAAATGGAGGAAGTGAGAAAGGATTTAGAACAGAAAATGGAATTAGGAAGACAGAACTTAGAACAGAAAATAGAATTAGGAAGACAGGAGTGTAAAGAAAATATGAAAGTAATGGAAACTAATTTAAAATTAGTACATAAAAACTTAAATGAAACAAAGGAAGCCTTAGAAGCTAGGATAGAAATCATAGGAGATAGGATGGGAAAAATAGAATGAGAAATGAGAGAAAATAAGATTGTATTAGAAGGAGAAATTGCTAGATGTAGAGATGAAATAACAGAATGTAATACAAGTGTAGACTGTAAGATTACAAATGTAAAAGCAGAAATAACTGAGGAATTAAGGAAAGAGATTGAGGTAGTAAAGAAAGACATTATTAATGAAACTGTAGAACAAACTGTAATTCCTAAAATTAAGACGATGACTAATGTAGTACATTCGCAACAGGATGCTATAAATGATATGAAACAAAGTCAATTAGAAATAAAGAATGATTTAAAATCAATTTGTGAAGAAGTGAAAAAAGGGAAAGAAAGTTTGGCTAATGTAAATGAAGTTGTGAATGACAAAGGCAAGATGATTTAGATGTAAGTAATGTACAAGATGAGAGTTATTTGAATAATGTACAAAATGTTGACTCACCATACAGAGAAAGAGGTTCACAACCAAACAATGACACAACACACAACACATGTTACACCAACAGCATATTACATGAAATCACACCACCTACATTTGACGAGGAGAAGGGAGACGATCCAAAACTCTTTGTTAAAGAGATGGAAGAGTACTTTAAAGTGAAAAGGATACCAAATGAGTTTAGGATGATGATAGTCAAGAAAAGCTTAAAAAACAAGGCATTAGAATGGCTCAGGTTAACACTCGCTGGTAATGAGTCGTATAGCTCATTCAGAAATCTATTCCTATCAAGGTATTGGGGCCCAGCTAACCAAAACCAAACTAGGGTAGAGCTAGCGACAGGTAGATATGATCCAACCAAAGGATTATCGCTAGTCGATTATTTTATGAAAGTAGCCAACAAAGGAAAGCTGTTAGACCCTAACCTGTCGGAAGCAGAGCTAATTACCAGCATAACAAGACATTTCCCAGACACAGTGAGAACAGGGTTAATTGTTGCGAGGCCAGTAGATTTTGCAGACATGATAGAATTGCTGACAGCCTTCGAAACACAAAATGGTCGGCCTAATGAGCATAGACATAGGAACGGTCGCCCAAACTCACCCATCTTAAACCGGAGCACGGCTACGAACAACCAGAATGAGGGAGAAGAGAGAAATACTAGGAGCACCCATGAAAGGGGGAGAGGGGCACACCATTTCCCACAACCACACAATCATGGCGAGAGGATGGAGAACACAAGACAGCGGTACCACGACACAATACCAAGGGGTGAATCGAGATACAGAACATATACATATGATCGTGGAAGACCAAGAGATCGTACCCATCAAGTGAACCACATACGATTCTGTAGGGAATACTTCATCTACCAAAGACCGTCATACAACAGGGGTTCACGCCAAAGGGGCAAAAACCAATGGTACACTGGCAACATAAGACAGCAGGAAGTAGATGAAAATGTGCCAAATAGGGCAGATGCTGCACAGAATACAGAAACAACCACCACCACCAACACTCAGGGAAATTACTACGACTAAGTTCATCCCAACCGAGTGGATGACCAACAACACAAACCCTAAGCAATTTACAATTGACATCGACACCATGATGGCTACACAAAAGAGGAAAGATCTGGAAAGATGGAACTACTGTACACTGGACCACTGGTCACAACAAAACAGCTGGGTGACCACACGTATGAGCTACAGAATACAAATGGCAAGTTGGTAGGAAGATACCATAAAAATAAATTAGAACCATACAAAGAAAGGACCAAATAGTCTTTGCCAACAAATATGTAAGGCAGGAATAGTAGAGATGATGGAAAATAACAATTTTTAATGGGTTACTTATAGAAAATTATGTTCAGATTGGAAAATACAACAAAAAAGAAAATCAACATAGTCATTGGCTATATTGACCACAAAGAGCATTGTCAACAAAGACAGATGAGGACACTGATTGTCATTAAAGAAATGAATTATAGCGACGGAAAATAATGTGTTTTTGACATAAGCATGTCAGGGACAAGAATAAAAAGGAATCAATTGTGATGACAAAGATAAAATATTTCGACACAAAGATGTTGAGGGTGAATTGAGAAGAAAAATAATACAACTGCAGAATAATTATAAGTATAGAAGTTTTCTCTTATAGAGATAAGAGACAAAGAGGTGACAATTAGTGAAGTAAGGAAAACCATAATCAGAAAAGCAATGCCCATGAATTAAGATGGATATAGCCAATGCTAAGCTCGAAGAAATGTTGAACCAAATAATAATGAATAAGAACCCAATTAAAAAAATGGTACCATTAGTAACATCAGAGTTTAAGAACCGACTCAACGACCTGCCTATACATAATAAGCTTACAAGACAAAGAAGGCAAAGAACTGAATAAAATATTGCCATAAATATGATCATAATCATTAGCTCAAAATTTGTATCCTGTTTTTCTCTCCTCATAACAAGGAACATAAGTCAAAAGCCACATAATAAACCATGATACACTTAAATTATATTTGTGTCAATGTCAAATGTACAATAACTGAGTATGTGTTGTATAAGAACTGAATATGTGTTGTATAATAACTGGATATGTTGTATAATAACTGAATGTGTTGTACAATAACTGAATATGTATTGTATAATAACTGGATATGTTGTATAATAACTCAATGTGTTGTACAATAACTGAATATGTATTGTATAATAACTGGATATGTTGTATAATAACTGAATGTGTTGTACAATAACTGAATATGTATTGTATAATAACTTAATATGTGGTGTATAATAATTGACATGTATTGTGTAGTAACTGAATATGTGAAATTTATAAAGACATGCTGTGTCATGCCAAAACAAAAGACAAAGACAAACAGCGAAGAAGACTGTAAAGAAAAAAAAAAATATTGTACAAAGTGATTGCATCAGAGGAGTAGGGAGAAGTATTGTATTGTGTTTCAAGATTGTAAATATAGGTGACAACTTGAAAAACAAAACAAGGGGCATGTGAGACAGAATATTAGAAGACCCCAAAAGAAAATCGTTCATGTAAATGTTTGTTAAAAGTGTAATTCGTTTTTTGATGTTGGTATGAGATAATTAAATGACGAAAACATGTTGATAAGGTTCATTGTTACGAACAACTAAGTTTGCACAAAGACGTCATAAATCTTTCCATATTTGATTTTAATATATGTGTATAAATATTAGAATTGTTTGTATTCCATAATAAAAGTAGGGGAGGATGATTAGAGATTGCTTCCCTAACGAGAAAGAACTATTTGATGAATAGCGCGGATGAATATGAAAAAGGCGGTGTCGCGTAAAACGACGCCAAAAAACTGTTCACGAGCGTCTCCGTATTCGGCATGGATGGACGCATTTTTATGTGTACGCGTCATGAAATAGTAAAAGTGAATTTACTAAGTGTTTAGAGACCTTTAATTAAATTTCGGCGATGCTAGGGAGGTTGATCCGCTAAAATAAGACTTTCTACTGTATTACGATTTAAAAATTGTGAACAAGAAGGTGCAAATAAAGTGTTTGACTAAAGTTAAACCCGAGTGTATGTTCATTCCATCCGTTACCACGCCCTGAGGGAAATAAGAGCCACATCGCTCAAACAAGAAGTCAGCCTCAAATAAAAACAGCACCACATTGAAGCTTGGGAGGAAACAGAAGAGAAAGAGCTGCAAATGAGTGAGTTCATTAATAACAGCATTTTTACTTTCTCTACTTCTCGATTGCGAGATATCATTGGAAATGCATAACTAAACTCCGCGATGCCACAGCCGTGGGAAGCTCGCTTTGGTAGCGTGATGGTTAGCGTGTCTGCCTCACGTTCAAGAGGTCGCGAGTTCGAAGGGTAAGGTTTTTTCCGAGGTTTTCCCTACCCTGTGAAGACGAATGTCGGGTATCTTAAAGCTCCATGGACCTCATTTCATTTGAGCATCATTTCACCCATTTCATTCATTCGTCCGATGACACAATGTTGGAGGACGTGGTGAATACGGTCTTCGCAACCTCAAGTAGCTCCTCAGTTGGTGCCCCAGGGACCTCACGAGACTGGTGCACCCCGAACCAGATCTCCCAGCGTGAGAAAATCCCCACAACGGTATCGAGAATCAAATCCAGGGCTACCACTTGGCAAGCAGCTGCGCTACCAACTTTTGAGAGCTCCGAATAATAAAGGAAACATTTTGGGAGAAATATTAATGTGACACAACTCAACAATAGAAAAGTTAGTTAAGTAATTTGTGTTTGTTGTTTCTGTTTTGTAGGTATAACAAACCGTATCAAACTGCAACAACCATGTATTACATAAGGAAAAAGACAAAGAAGCAGTGTCTTTAAGGCGCTCCGGAAGGTCCTAGATACTTACAGTGTTAAACTAGTCATTCAATGTCGCTTTTCTCTTAATGTATTAGGAATACACTATTGAAACCTTTACAGTAGCAAGACTACGTTTGCAGCTACAATTTAATTCAGGGGTTTGGGGATGTTGTATTTTCCTAATTAAATATACATTTTTTAATGATATGTATTTTATCTTAATTTTTAACATGTTCTTTGGTGCAGTCCAGGAAATAGTTTGTTTCTGAAGTCCCTGTGCTAAAATATGCACCATATTGTAATAAACATGTCCTGGAAGATTCAAATAAAGATTTTTTTCTGGAAGTTGAGAGAAGTTACATTATATATCAAACAATTGTAACTTACAGTAAGGCCTCTGAGGTCTTAAGTGCATTCCTGATTTATATACTGGGTAATCCTCCAGTTTCCTATTGTATCCTGTTTTGTGCTGCATTGCCCTGCCCCTCGGCTCCAAAAGCTATATTAGAGGCCCTAATCCTTACTCTTTCTAATTTGGACATTGCTTTTACTGTATTACAGCCAATTGAAGTGCACATATTTTAGTGCAATTACTCAGGGGTCTCCGTCTAGGGGATATGTGAATGGCAACCACAAGGTACCCAAGCTGAGCAGAACATTACTTCCACTTACTGGTGTCTAGGGGATATGTGAATGGCGATCACAAGGTAGCCAAGCTGAGCAGAACATTACTTCCACTTACTGGTGTCTAGGGGATACGTGAATGGCGACCACAAGGTACCCAAGCTGAGCAGAACATTACTTCCACTTACTGGTGTCTAGGGGATATGTGAATGGCGACCACAAGGTACCCAAGCTGAGCAGAACATTACTTCCACTTACTGGTGTCTAGGGGATACGTGAATGGCGACCACAAGGTACCCAAGCTGAGCAGAACATTACTTCCACTTACTGGTGTCTAGGGGATATGTGAATGGCGACCACAAGGTACCCAAGCTGAGCAGAACATTACTTCCACTTACTGGTGTCTAGGGGATATGTGAATAGCAACCACAAAGTACCCAAGCTGAGCAGAACATTACTTTCACTTACTGGTGTTTTGCTCCTCACTGTAACTTTTCTATCTGACCTTACCTGGGTCATCTCTTGTTCTCTTCCGACCCCGATGCTATTAGGGTTCCTGAGTGTTAGGGAGTCTTTATTTTTCCAACCTCCATTTCTCTAATTTCTCTATAAAACCTTAACCCCTAACATGCTGACCTGTGATGGCATGTAATACGTCTTCTGATTGGTAATCAGAGGATATGGTCGGTGAATTTATTTTGATAACTCTCCCGGTCAGGTCGGTGAGACCCGTAAACCAACGACAGGTGTGGTCCTCCAGACATTCTGGGGGTTGTGAGAGAGCGATGTGACCGCCAAAACATAAAAATATGGTGCTCTCTAAAAAGCGGTTACATTTACTGCTAAGTCTCTTCAATATTTATATTGAAAAATATTGGAGAGCAAGAGGATTAATGACTTCATTGTCAGAAATCCCGTATTAGCTAACAACAACATATTTTAGTGGATGGCATCTTATTATATTACCATTATTAAATGTTGCTACAGCATTATACATTCCCAAATGAAGTGTGTCCAGTACCAAATCTGTCTTGGGACATCTAGACCACATAATGCTGTTGACACATTCATTGGGGTTCTGGGTTCGACTTTGGACACACTTTTGCAATAAATCTTTATCTGCCAGATCCGTGAGCTTAGATTTTATAATTTCTAATATTGGGCCTGGTAGATAATGTTTATGGTAATATTTTTCTCCGTATTCTTCCCTCCTTGTATTTACACCAGCTTTACCAGGGTTCGACAAACGCTGTTTGGGATAGCAATTAACTTCACCTAGAAATGTGTTCCATCTGGAGTTTCGTCATGCCTATTCGCGGACGACTTCGCTGTCTATTGCACTTCTCAACGCAAGGTTTTTTTTTGTTTTGGGGGGGGGGAGGCAATGTTTTGACAACCTTCGAGCATGGAGCTTAAAGAACGACTTTCGTTTCTCAACTGAGAAGTGAACCTGCGTTAATTTCTGGCGCCGTAGGAGACGATTACCACTTTCGCTCCGTTTTGGCCCAAATTTATTTCCCTTCGCAGACGAGACGCGTTTTCTGGGGATGATCTTCGATAGGAAGCTAAGCTGGTCATCCCATATAGCAGAGTTAAAAACACACTGTCACCGTTCCTGAATATCTTACGGGTACTAAACGGCAAATCGCGGGGAACAGATCGGACAATTTTGCTGCGAACGTATTGCGCATTGGTCCGATCCAAACTAGACTATGGGTATACCGCTTATTCCTCCGCACCACCATCTGTGCTGAGAAGATTAGACACAGTCCATAGTCGAGGCATTCGGATGGCAATAGGAGCTTTTCCAAAAAGCCCAGAAGCTTCTCTGTAATATCGGCGAAACTTCTTCTTAGAAAATTATGGTTGTACGCTTCCTTTTCCAACACCATGCTATGCGAACGATATACGTACCTAGTAAGAGCATCCTAAATCCTAAGCCAGCGGGTCTTAGCTTCAGGTGCTTCTTAAGAAGTTTGCTATTGAAATGCCTATCATGTTTTTCAAGATCGAGAGGCTCTATCCCCCTTGGTTGCGAGGCAGATCAAATGTAGATCTTAGAATGACCGTATTTCGGAAGTCCACGATACCTACCTCTAGTATCCGTACTTAATTGTATGAAGTTTTGTCAGATTACACTGACCAACGTCTGATTTACACCGATGGATCAAAAACACCAGCGTGTTGGATGTGCTTATGTTTATGGAACCGAACCACATACATTCGGTTTTCATAATAGCACTTCCATTTATAATACAGAGCCGTTTTATATGTGCGCCGTCGTAAATTAGGTGACTGTCTGATTTTGAGTGATTCTCTTAGTGCACTTCAGAGCCTTCGTGAGCTGTACAACTCCCATCCTATTGCACAACGTATCCAGGATTCCCTCCATATTTTACACGCTTCTGGCGTTAACGTGGTGTGTGCATGGATTCCTGGTCAAGTAGGTTTGCCTGGGAATTAAATGGCGGATTCGGCAGCAAAGGTGGTAACCACAGAATCCCGTATTACCATCTCACATATTACTTAGCAGCAATTCAGGAGAGCGGTGCTGTCGTGCTGGAGCGAAGAGTGGTCAACTCTCCACGGTAATAAGCTTAGAGAAGTGAAACAAATTTCCGATACACTGGCTAACTTCCTCTCTACAATCCCCATATTTCACCTGCCATCCTGTAACATCCTATGTCCTGTCATATAGTAGTTAAACCCTAAAAGGGTAGGTACACGCATGACACACCTCGGGCTGTTCTCAGCCTGCCAACAAGTCGTCGTAACTTCCTCTCGCACATCTGGTTGCGAGGAGATGACTTTGGCTCGCTTAAGGATTGGCTACTGCAATTTTTCGCATGCTTACCTTTTTAATCGAGACCCTGCTCTTAGTCCGTTGTGTGGCAACCTTTAGTCCGTCTGCCACGTACTGCTAGAGTTACTAAGTATCCATGGCGAATTCAATACGTATTGAGTTCTCACACCAGACTGAATACCGCATGGAGATGCGGATTGAAACGAAGATTGATTCCGATCCGCTCATTTCACGGGATCGTATTGAAATCGGTTGCATATAAACACTGAATCCGCCAAAGATGCTGTGTTCTACAGTACTCGTAACACATTCGCCATTTTCGTTAAGTCATTTGTTTATGCTAAGTTAAGTAGTTTCATTTAACGATATCAACACTACAATTGATTTCCAGCGTCGTGTAGGAGGAGCACGATGTTCACAAAAAGTAATGTCAAAGATTAGTTAATCTCAAAAGCTGCTAAACAACAAGCGCACACAGGTTCTCCGACGCAACGTGAACCAGTCGACCAACTTTAAAAAACTTAAATTATTTCTTCTTCTCCAATATTGCACACTTGATAGGTCTCGTTTCAGTATTGAATTCAACATGGAAACGCTGAAGTGGGAATGTACTCAATACGTATTGAATTCGCCATGGATACGTAGTGTTTCCCTGGCGCATCTTCGAGACTCTCTGCGGCTGCCTGCCAGCATGAACGTCGGCAGACTTTTTTCCAGGGGGGGGGGGGGCAAATGCTAGAATTTTGCAATCAGATAATATTAATTCATTATTTTGTTCTCAAAAGTTATAGTATTTGTTGCGGATAACTGTATAAATTTATGCTAAATAGAAATTGTTCTTTACATAAAAATTAAAATAATAGTTTAATAGTCAGCACATTAAGTTCATTAATTTCCAAGGGGGGGCCGCGGCCCTCCCTTGCCCCCCCTTCGCGACGCCCATGCCTGCCAGACTTGCAGAAGTCTTGGCGGACGACAAACAAGCAGTCGAAAGGGTTTTGAAGTTTTTAGAAAAGGCAAACATGAACTGGAGGATATAGAATTTTAGATATATAATTATTATATTCTTTTGACCTCTTTACAACTTTGTTTTAATTCTGGCTTTTGCCTCTCTGATTTGTATATGCATATTTATTTTTCTTTGTACCAGTAATTTTATTTTGTATAGAAGTTTATATCTGGCTCTTGTCATGAACTGTTCCTTACGGGCGCTGATAACCAAGTAGTTGAGCGACCTTAAATCTACATCGCTCTCTTTCTTTCTCTCTCTCTCTCTCTCTTTCTCTCTCTCTCTTTCTCTTTCTCTCTCTCTCTCTCTACACACACACACACACACACACACACACACACACACACACACACACACACACACACAGGGTGTAAGGTACAGCTTCGGCCAGAATAGATGCAGGCGTAAGAAACATAAAATGCTAAGTTTCATTTCGATAGGTTTTACAGTTTTGTAAACATTTAAGTTTTTCGGTAGCGTAAATGGCAACGCTGTGCTGTATTCGCACACGCCAGCGACCTGTGCTGAACCCGAGCGGCGCGTGTTTCCTGGCCAGTAGTGTCCGAGATGAAAACAAAACACCTGACTGGCGTGTGCCTCGCGGTCAAGAGTTGTAAACAAAACTCGACCTGTGTGTGACAGCACGGCACTAAGACAACAACAAAACACTGGCCCAGTGCGTACCCCAACGACTTGCGTTGAACCCGACCTGCGTGTGCCGTCAGATATAAACAAAACAGTCGTTTACGTACCAGTGAAGCAGTCACAATCTCGGGCGAGTCGGCAAGAATCGACATGTCACGCCGAAAGGTGTGAATATAACTGATATGACGCGTTCCTTCAAGTAATTATGAAGATGCAGTTTTTCATAGTTAAGACAGCAGAAGAATGAATCGATCAAAACCACGTAGTTTAGGGTAAAACAATGCTGACATAAAGGGATACAGATTTTCCCAATAGTGGACATTCTTGTTGTTGTTCTTCATCTTCATATCCATATCATCACACCAACTTTACTATTATTATTATTATTATTATTATTATTATTATTATTATTATTATTATTATTATTATTATTATTATTATTATTATTATTATTATTATTATTATTATTATTATTATTATTATTATTATTATTATTATTATTATTATTATTAAGATTATTATTATTATTATTATTATTATTACTATTACTATTATTATTATTATTATTATTATTATTACTACTACTATTACTATTACTATTATTACTACTATTACTATTACTATTCCTATTACTATTATTATTATTATTATTATTATTATTGTTGTTATTGTTATAATTATTATTGTTATTATTCTTGTTATTATTATTATTGTTATTGTTATTATTGTTGTTGTTTTTATTGTTGTTATTGTTATTATCATTATTATAATCATTATTATCCGTCACGAGCTAAACCAATAGTAATTGCCTTTAATACACAAATAAAAGCTTTCCCCTTCATTTTTCTAAAATAATTGTGCTCTTCTGTAGATTATCGGGCTGAAATAAAACTAATGCTCTCATCATAAATTGCAGCTGTGGTCACGAAGGCGCCTAAATAAGAAGACAAGCAAAATGAAAGTGAACTCTAGAAGTAAACATTACAATGATACTATCTTTAAAAAAAAGTATACATAATATGGAGTTTCTCTAGACATATGACAAGCCAAATTCGTATCTAATACGGGATTAAAACACAGTTAATATACTCTAAAAGATAATGTACAAGTACTATTTAACATGGAACACAAATACCAGTCAGCATTTTGAAATAAGTTCCACAAAACTGTCTAAATGCATTTAGAAGCACTTTACAACAAGAAATACTGCAAACGTATGTCGTTTATGCCGATTATGTGTTGTTTATTTAGGTTTTATTATTACTTCATTAAAGTTCTTAATATTGAGTCGCATTTCAGTTCACAAGAGACGACATTAATGTTATGTTGTTTTCGTTGTTGTTGTTGTTGTGTTTTGTTTTTTTTTGCAACCGGAAAAAAGAAGGAGAGTTACAGATAAAGCGTGGCTTATTTCCTAGATGAGGGATGACGGGACTGGAAACATCTGCCTTTATTTACATGTATTTTTTTTAAGTTTATCTGTTTATTTTTGTATCTCTTTATTTATTTTTTATTCTTAAGGGGAATTTCCCCCTTAAATTAGTAGCACTATGTCTAAGTGCTCCCTTTATCTTAACAGGTTCATGACTGCACAGTAAATTCCTTCGCAGAGAATTGTACCTTAACCTTCCCTTCCCTTCCCTTCTCCTCCAACCTTCACACCAAACGCCGAGCGATACCGCCCCCACTCCCAGGCACCCGAACTTGTTGTGAGAGCACGCGGCCAGCAAGTTTCGCGTGGCCCACGACGTTGCCATACTTTGCGTAGAAATTAAACTTTGCATGACACTTTGACATTTAATTGTGGCTAAATTAATTCGAATTAAGATAAAAAGATATACAGGGTTGTTCACACAACGTTTGTGCGACAGTTAGTGAAATAAATAACCATTTATATTCTTTCGTCAAGAGGCTAGATGGCTCCAAATGTTTGATACAAACTATTTTTTTTCGACGAAACGGTTCTTTATTGACAAACATTGTATTGGACATGTTTGTTATACTCATCATGAAGAATCCCTGGTTAACGTGTGGCCGAAGCAGTACCTTCCACCCTGTATACTGACACTAGACACAAAGTTCACAAAGAAGTTAAATATGTCGAAGATAAATTGCCCCGTTGTTGGCTCTGCGTAAATACAACATTTAGCAATACAACAAACTTGCAACGAGCTAAACCGAACCTATTAAGAGTTAAGGCTCAGAAAAGTCAAGACAAAAATGAATAAATCGGCTATTGCGCCAAAGACGAAACTCACCAAAGCTGACCCATTCAGTCGGAAGAAGCTATCCTTCACCACAAACTACTCCGATGGCAACATAAATCGAGCTACAGTGAAAGGCACAAAGGCACCGCGAACCGCCTGTGGTGAAGATACCACAAACTACGTATCATAAGAATTGCCAGAAATGTAAATTATTTGTGCCAATCGGCACAGTTTTGGCATCGAAGGTTCTGACGACAGGGTGCAGTTTTCAGGCGAGGGCGCTTCTGTGCCCTGGTCAGGTAAACATGCACAATGCGAATGGTGACATAATACAGCTTACCTGCCATGTTTATGTACTAGTTTCAACTGCACACATTCATCAGACAAGAGGAACATCGGTAGCATTAGAATAAAGTTTTATGGGATGTTTTTATGCCATGCGTTGAACATATCTATGTTTCAAGAAAATGTCAATCAAAGAAATGTCGTACTAGGAATTAAAGAAATATCAAATAAATATTGCAAGTATTTAATAAGTACTGCAGCCACGTATTGGGTCCTGCTTAACTTACTCTACTCGTAGGTCTGTTATCTACCATTATGTAACTCGTACTCGTACCCGTACTCCTCTGGCGGATGAACACCACCTTTACATGTAGCCGAGGGCGCATTCTAGGCACTTAAGTCATCAGCGATTTTATTTTGGACACTGACGGCAGTGACAACGGTATTGGAGTCGTACTATCCCAGACGCATTACGTACAGGATCGAGTAACAGCCGACTACAGCAAGACAGCAAGGCGCGGTAGATCTACAGCGTCACTCGGCGTGGACTCCTGTCAGTATTAAAGGCGTTGGAAAATGTTCATAAATACCTGAACGGTAGGCCATTCCAACTGAGGACTGACCACTCCTCCCTCACCTGGGTGTTGAGTTTCAAGATTTAGAGGGCCAGGCATTCCGTTGATCCCAGAGGCTCGAGGAGTCCAACTTCCCCTCGGAACTCCAGAAGGGAAGAAGCCATTCTAATGCGGATGCCTTGTCGAGAAGAGTTTGTGCAGAAGAGTGCGGTCATTGCAACAGGATGAAAAACAAGTGTCCAGCAGCTGTCAATGTGGTTTCAGGGATCCCTGCGGACGGCTGGGATAGTGCAGGCCTGAGGAAGGAGTAACCGGCGGACACCCATGTAGGGGCCGCTCCTCTGAGAGGTGGAAGCAGGAACTAGGTCGAGCTAAGGGAACATCGCACACAGGAGTGGCGAGTATAAGACCTACTGGGTAATATGAGACTCGCTGAGTATCAGGAACGGGTGTTGTACCGGATCTGGGAGTCGTCTGATGAAAATTCCAGAGAGACCAGTTGCTGTTTCCTCGGAGTAAGGCAATTGAGGTTCCAGAAGAGATGAATTGGAGTTCCTCGGGAGGGCACCTCGGATCCAACAGCAGGCTCGGTAAGCTGCGATGGATCTCCTATTGGTTGAGGCTTTAGGCCTCAGTGGTGCCGCCGCCAATGCCATGTGTGTGGCAAGTCGCGCCCCGCGTGTCTCCGGCGGGGGCAACAAATATCAACTGGTGGCTTTTTTTTAACGTCCTCCAACGTAATGTCATCGGATGGTGAGTGAAATTGGTGAAATGATGCTCAAATGAGCCCAAGGATCATAGAGCTTTAAGTTACCCGACATTCGTCTTCCAAGGATAAGGGAAAACCTCGGAAGAAACCTTACTCGAGGCCTCTTGAATGTGAGGCAGACAAGGTACCAGCACACTCCAAAGGCAGGCTGCCAGTATGACGCCAGCTAGTTTAATCTTCGGCAGAGAGTTGCGTCTTCCGTGCGATCTGATGTTTCGAAGCAGCCCCCCCCCCCCGCCTTCCCGGATCAGGATACCCAGCAGTCGACTACGTGAACCGCCTTCACGATGTACACGAAATGACCGGCCCATCAGCACACCCAGGTAGCGAGCCACCGGACGCCGCCTCTGTAGCGTGATGGATAGCGTGTCTGCCTCATGCCCAAGAGGTTGCGGGTTCGAATCTCACTCAGGGTAAGTTATCCGGATAAGGTTTTTACCGAGGTTTTCCCTTATCCTGAGAGGACGAATGTGGGGTAACTTAAAGCTCTATGGACCTCGGACACATTTGAGCATCATTTCACCCATTTCAGTCACTCACCGTCCGATATGACATTACGTTGGAGGATGTTAACAAGGGGAAAAAAAAAAAAAAAGAGCCACCGGACGAATACCCGGCACGAACGCAAGCCAAAGCCCAGGATTCTAGAAGGGTGATTTAGTGTGGCTCCATTACCCTACCTGGACCTAGGGGCGATGCCCAAAGCTGCGGCAACTATGGCACGGACCGTAGCACATGGTGAAGGGAATCAACGGCGTAGTCTACCGCATCCAGAGAGTGCCCCGAGGGAAGCTGCTGGTGGTATACTCGGATCGTCTGGCCCTCTACGATGGTGCCAATCGGGACGACCAGCCTTGAGGAGGGAGAAGGGTTGCGGTGGCAGCGGGCAAAGTGGGACCAAGGTCAGGTATTTCACACTGCTTCCTGTAAGCACCGGCAGGTAAACAACGCAAACAATAGGCGACTTAGAAAAAGCGCCTTTCCACGCAGTTCTACAAACTTTCGACGTGAGGAAACTTGGCTACTAGAGAAGAAGAGAAATTTTAATGTTCAGCAAAATCGCCTGTAATTGAGAGATTAAATAAGCGCGTCTGCACGGAACGAAAACTTTAGCTTTTAGTTAGTTTACCATTAGAGTTGGGTTGTGCAGTGTTTGCGAAGTTTGTGTCAAGGTTACGATACAACAACAGCTGTGAGCATCAAGTCACGAATTGTGAATTGTGATTCAATTTTAGAAGAAATAAAGGGGAATAAAATTTACTTGTCATTTGATACAATATATCAACCGAGATGCACGAGTAAAACAATCAGGAAATATGATTGGTGTTGTATTAACAAATTTTAGACAACACAAACGATGTTATATGTTGTATTATGATTTTCTCTATTCACTCTACAAGCACTGATACAGGAGCTTATAGTTTTATCCCCTTCGTTGCACATTTACACGTTCCGTTGCAGGTATATGAGGAACACGGTGAGCCAAATCGTGTCGTTTGTGATGACTTTGAAATTGCATGGCCTTTGTATGTCTACGAGAGAGAGAGAGAGAGGGAGAGAGAGACATTAGCAGAGATGAACTTCATGGTACATACATTAGTAGGAGCTTCAAGATACATGAGAGGTAGAACTGGAACTTAAAAAGTCAATGCCACAACTGGTATTTGAACCACAGACCTTCCGCTTACCGGGCGGCTGCTCTACCACTGAGCTATTGTGACAAACTGCCAGAATGGCATTAAATTCTCAAACCAGTTCGTATTTCTCCTGGTAAACCACAAAGGCAGTCTCACATCAGAGACAAATTACCCCAATGGTGACTTACTATTGTAAGTACTTTATGTCCCAGGATTAAATAACCTTCACATGGTAATTATTATTTATTTATGCCAACAAAGTTACTGTTGGTGTTTTTAAATACACAAGCCGTGTGTGGGCAAAGTTTGAGAGGTAGAACTGGAACAGTAAGTTTGTTGGCATAAATAAATAATAATTACCAGCTGAAGGTTATTTAATCCTGGGACATAAAGTACTCACAATAGTAAGTCACCATTGGGGTAATTTGTCTCTGTTGTGAAACTGCCTTTGTGGTTTACCAGGAGAAATACAAAGTGGTTTGAGAATTTAATGCCATTTTGGCAGTTTGTCACAATAGCTCAGTGGTAGAGCAGCCGCCCGGTAAGCAGAAGGTCTGTGGTTCAAATCCCAGTTGTGGCATTGAATTTTTAGTTCCAGTTCTACCTCTCAAACTTTGCCCACACACGACTTGTGTGTTTAAAACACCAACAGTAAGTTTGTTGGCATAAATAAATAATAATTCAAGATACATATTTTATTTGTCGTATAAATATCTTAGTAGAGCCACTTTTAGAAATTAAAAGGTAACGAACTTTTTACCTGAACAAACGTTAGATTAGGGGGCAATTACCTCGAAATTTGAGTCGCATCCCTGAAAGATGCTCAACTTAAATACCATATTTGATATTTATCCGAACTTCGATTTTGAGCAAGCTGTTCACTCGCATACACACTCACACACATACACACATATCTACATGGATGGGTGTGCCTTTTTTGCAGTCTTATGGTTTGTGTTGTTTTTTACTTTCTCTACTGGTAAGTAGGGGAAGTATTGTATTCCACTCAAAAATTCGATGTCGAGATTTCACCGGAAATATGTTTTGAGACCCCCTGAATCCAAAAAAAGCATTTTTAGAAAAAGGTCCGTGTGTGTGTGTGTGTGTGTGTGTGTGTGTGTGTGTGTGTGTGTGTGTGTGTGTGTGTGTGTGTGTCAGTCTGTGGACAGCATAGCTCAAAAACGAAAAGTCGGTTAAAAACCAAAGTTGGTATTTAAGCTTAATGTCTTTCAAGGATGTGACACGAAGATTTTGAAGAAAATAGCCCCACCCTAAACTACCCTTTACATGTAAACCTTTTCGAAAATTTTGATTTTCTTGAAAATGGCTCTAACGATTTTGATTAAAATGTCATATGTTTGAGATATTTTAATGACAAATGAAATGTATATCTTGAATTTTCTGGCTATAGCCCCTGTAGTCGTATTTACTCTGGACGACTTTTGCATAACTGGTAAACCGTTAGAGATAGACCAAATTATACTATACAAAAATGTAGATCTTGCTAAAATACACAATTTATGTCTCAATGAATTTTCTTGTAGGGTGAACCATTTCGGAGATATTCCTTGTTATGTGTGTGAGTTTCGGAAAACTTAGAAATTTCGTGAAATGGATCATCGTTGTTCATTTTTTTTATATGTTAAGTGTGCAAAGACAACGGAATCTCAAACATTTGACTATCGCACAAAGCCTACTGTATTCTAACATTCCCCTTGTACCTACAAGGAAATAAGTAATAAGTTGTACAAATGTTTATCTTAACTAACACGAAGAAGATATAGGAATAAGAGTTTGTAAGAATGGTTAGTACAAGAGTAGAGAAAGTCATGTGAGTGCAACACATCAGATGTAATTATTGTTTATTTATGCCAACAAACTTACTGTTGGTCTTTTTAAACACACAAGCCGTGTGTGGGCAAAGTTTGAGAGGTAGAACTGGAACTTAAAAATTCAATGCCACAACTTTTTTTTTTTTTTTTTTTTAAATAAAAAAGGGGACATCAATATAGATGTTTCCAGTGAAATCTCGATAACGACTGCAGGCGAAATACAAAACCTCCCCACCTTTTACAAATAGGTGCTAGAAAAAGTAGCAAAGTACCTCTGTAATACACTTCAAATGAAATTGGAACCTTGGAACTTTGGGATGTCAGTTAGGCACATTATTCCCACATGTGCAGGTAGATGCTGTTGTTTGGCCAATATCAGGGCCTCAAAGCATTTATATGCACTGAGCATAGCTTTTTCTACAATGGAAATATATTCCAAGCGGCGCCGCGGCCGAGCGGTTAGACCGGCTATCACCAAGGTGGTCTGAGTTCGATCCTAGGGACCTGCATGTGACATCCATGCTGGACGAAGGGGCGTCTGGGCGGGTTTTTTCCGGGTTCTCCGGTTTCCCCGCTACACATTCCAACTGCTCCATCATCCCCTTTCCAATGATCCATTTCGCCTGCATTTTGTATCATCCTCTTCCTCACTCTCGTAGGTGCTTGGCTCACCGCCCGCTTCCAGGTCTTCACTCTGTCTGAGCCTAGGCACTGGCTTGTAAGTGCTATGGGGTGTCAGTCCTCGATAAGGGGAGGGTAATCAGATAAAGAAGGAAATAGATTACGTTGATGTGAGGTTTTCTTTTTTGTATCGAAATTTTGCAATATTTTTGAGTACAACTAAATGTTTTGGCTAATATTCTTGATTGGTTTGAATTTAAGTGCCTAACATTTTTTTTAATTAGTTTATTGAGTATCAGTATTGGAATGATAGAAGGCCATGTTCTTCATAGAACGAAACACTAGTTGTTGACTTGGGCTTTAATGAACTATATACATAGATTTTCATATTTTCCTTATAAACTTTGATTTATCTTTAAAAATTGTGTAATGATTTCTTAACGAAACTTCTTGTCATTTCTTTTTGCGGTGTGGTCTGAAAATATACGTAATATTTTGTGGCTGTTTTATGACCTGATTACTAACCATTGTGCAAATAAGTAGCTTCTGGGTAATTTTATATATTTATCATAACATTATTAACGTAATGCTCAAAATTAGTAAAACATTGTTTACTTTCAATTTAGTATAACTTATATAAATCTAAATACCGCGGTGCAACAATCCATGTAACAAAGCCTACCGCCCGACCGCTGACTCCCCCACCTGTGCCCACAACGGGCATACATAATACAATATGTAATATGTACCTAACCAATACAAAGGCACTCAACTAGGAAAAGGAGATAGGTATAGAGAAAAACCTAGAGAAAAAAGCGTTGTGTATACCAACATTATCATATAGAATGACCCAGAATAGGAGATAGCATTGCTTCTAAAAACATTTAGTTTAAAGGGAGTTATACACATGTATTGCAATTTATATCTTCTGTTTGGATCGAACATGTAGAATATCTAACAATAATTTCTAAGTTTATAAGAGTAAGTAATTTATTATTATATTAGTATTGATGAAACTTTTCAGGTGGTATATCCAGATTATGGTGATGAGGTCACACGCACTTCAACCTCAGGGATATGCAGTGAAAAGCCACGAGAAGTTGAAGAGGCAGATCTATATGGTTCGCTTTTTCCGTATTACCCCAGCAAATCCATGTTATGCAAATTAAACCTTGAAATTCTGGATTTTTGTACAACAAAATTTGACAACATCATATCACATGTAGAATCAATCATTAGTGTCCATGATAAAAATATTGAAACTCACAAGGGGAAAACTGCAAATATAAGCCAAATTAATGAAAATACTAAAAATGATAAGAAAATGTTTGATATATTTCAAAGAAAAAACTGTTCAATAGGAGTGGGGGAAACACAAATATCTTCTCCAATTCATAGACAAGCACCAAAATCAGAGGAAGAAGATCTGCCCACTGAATACGATCTAAATACAGAGAGTATATCAGCAGTCTCTGTTGCTCCAACGCATCCCGAAAGAATGCTGTTATACAGCTGTCAAATTGGCAGCGGCGATGACTGTCTGGACGTGTATACTAATTCAGTCAACGAGTATCCCACCAGTAGAAATTACAGCAGAACAAGCAGACCAAACAGCTGTGATGATATTTCTTTAAGGGCTGCTGATGATACTTGGTTACTCAATAGTGAATTTGTGAGAGAAAATGTGCCCCACAGGATTTCTCCAGGATTGTTAGATGATTATAAGGACACCAAATCAGAGGATTCATTTTCGATTGATCTAATAACCCAAATAAAGACGATAATTAACACTGCTTTTGGATCGACAGAAAATATAGGAAGTCTGGGGGAGGACTTTCCATGCTGGAAAAGTGAATCGCAAATAACCTTTCAAGATCCCCAACAGGAGAAAAAAATTATCGATGGGGCAGTAAAGGTTCAAAGCACAACATTTACATCCTTTCCTCAAACACCTGGTACATCGAATGATTTGACCTGTGCAACGGCCCAGAACATAAAAACGGATAGTAAACACAAATCAAGTTCAAATCGAGATGAAGGGGCTGCAGGAAAAAAGGGCGATAAAGAGAGTAAAGCTCCTGTACAGGAGAAGCTTACGAATGAAGCACCTAATGTAAAGCGATGGAAATTTGCTGTTAAACTGAAGAAGTTTTTTTTGTCCGTCAGGCACAAGACCTGAAATAATGTAAAACATTTTTAGGCATATTATTAATATGATATTAATTTATATATTTTACATTTTTGTGATATATATTTATTAATTAATTATTAATATGATATTTATATTATTAATATGATTTAATATGATATTAATAACAAAAATACATATTTATTTTGGTATAAGGTCAAGATAGTAAATTAATTTAACAAAGAAAATTCATCATGTATAATAGGCTTAGACGCAAATTTTAAACAGGCCATAAAATGAATTAAAAAGTAAGTATTGTATGTCTAATAACTATATTAAGTATAATCACATTAAATAAAATATTCCTGTTTTCATGGCTAGACTAGAAAAATAGTTCAAAGCAGAACATGACATCATAGTTTTTCTCACTCTAATCAACATTTTCGCTATTGCTGCTATTCTCTGTGGCATTGAACTTAGAATTCCCAGCAAGAAGTATGGAGTGGGGAACTCGTTTTTGTTTATAACCTTAGACAACGTCTACACTGAAGAAAGGAATGCGAGTGACACTGCTTGAGTTATTTATACAGGTCGATTCTGCAGGTATATGTTACAATACAAACTACTCTGCATTCGTGTTGGTTCCGTCAATTAATTCTCTGTTTAAATGGATGAAAATGAGATGATTAACCGCAGCAATGCCAAGCCTGATTCCAGAACATATAATACCTGGAGGGTGTACTTTGTGACCACCACTGGTATTGGATTTTAAAATTGGGTGTTATATGCTGTCATGTTTATTAAGGTAATATTTAAAACTTTAGAACACTTTGATTATCTAGGATGTAATGTAAGCTTTGATAGAGGCAGAGATATTGGAAATAAATTGAACAAATGTCAATAAATATATGGGACAATAAATAGAACTCTGCAAAATAAAACTTGAAAAGATACAAAGTCTTTTAGACTTTTTTAAAAAAGATTATTTTGTTGTTCAACGACACTGTCAAGTGCTAGGATAACATCAGCGTCGCCGGTGTGCCGGAAGTTTGTCGCGCAGGAGTTTTTTTTTTTTTTTTTTAAACATGCCAGTAAATCTACTGATATGGAGCTGTCGTTTCTAAGCACACTTAAAAACCATTGGTCTGGACCAGATTTGAACCCACGACCTTGGAATCAGTAGGCCAGCGTCTAACCAACTAAGCCACCCACAGCGACGTTTTATAAGACGATGGCTGTACCAGTATTAAACGTTCGGAAATGAATACTGGACCTACGAGAGAGGGATAGAAGTAAGATCTAGTCCGCAGAAATAAGCTCTTTACGAGGCACAAAGGACTGTACAAGGCTGGATCGAATTCCAAATGAAGATATACCTATGTGAAGAATTATATATAACATAAATGCAAAAATCTGATGTGTTGCACTCACACTCTTATTCTTCTATCTTCTTCGTGTTAGTTGAGATAAACATCTGCAGAAACGCTCGTTTTCTTGCACGTGCAGCGGGAATATGTGAGCACAGTAGGCTTTGAACGATAGTCGAATCTTTTAAAGCCTTCAAATTCCGTTCTCTTTGTACGGTTAACAATAAAAAATGAATAGCTATGCTCCATTCGACAGAAGTATAGGTTCTCCAAAATGTACACAAATAACGACGAATATCTCCAAAATGGTTCACTCTACAAAAAAACTTATTCAGACATAAATTGTATGTTTTAGCAAGCTCTACATTTTTGTACAGTAACATTTGCTCCATCTCTTACGGTTCATCAGTTATGCAAAAGTAATCCAGAGTTTATAGGCCTTCATGGGCTATAGCCAGAAAATTCAAGATATACATTTCATTTGTCATAAAAATATCTCAAGCATATGACATTTTAGTCAAAATTGTTAAAGCCATTTTCAAGAAAATTAACATTTTGCAAAATTTTCCATGTAAAGCGTAGATTAGGAAGGACTAATTTTCTTCAAAATCTTCGTGTCGCATCCTTGAAACACATTAACTTAAATACCTACTTTGGTTTTTAACCGACTTTTCTTTTTTGAGTTATGCTTTCCACAGACTGACATACAGACACACAAACACACACATGAACCTTTTTCTAAAAATGCTTCTTTTGGATTCAGGGGACTTTGAAACATATTTCCGGTGAAATGTCGACATTGAATTTTTGGGTGGAATATAATACTTCCTCTTCTTTACTAAGCGTAGTAAATGTAAATATAAATGTAAACCCCGCGCGTCAGCCCACGAAGGGCCAAGGCCTACCGCCCAGCCGCTGCGTCCCCCACCTCTGCCCACTACAGGCGTCATTGGTGAGGTGCAGTACTGGAGGGTGGGACGTGGTCAGCGCCCCGAGCCCTCCCGGCCAGTTATGCGGTTTTCTAGACCTGGGGCCGCTACTTCTTCATCAAGTAGCTCCTCAATTGGTCCCCCCGGGACCTAACGAGGCTGAGTGCACCCCGTGCCAGATAAAATCCCCCTGCTGGTACCGGGGATCGAACCCGGGTCCTCC
Organism: Tenodera sinensis; assembly: GCA_030765045.1. Taxonomy (NCBI): domain Eukaryota; kingdom Metazoa; phylum Arthropoda; class Insecta; order Mantodea; family Mantidae; genus Tenodera; species Tenodera sinensis. Next base: position 360,749,524 of record CM060964.1, on the reverse strand, counting down.
GCGCCAGAGGCAAGCGCGCTACAAACTGCGCTACGGAGGCGTAGAAGAGAAAGTAAAAATAGAAGAGTATAAAGAAGAGCCCATTTGAGTTGCATGAAGAATGAAAGAATTCAAGTGATGGTTAATTATCAGCTTCAAGGAGGAAGAGATGTCGGACTCCCGAGAAAAAGATGATCTTAACGCTGTGAAGACGGAACAGGCAAGAATGCCTAATCCCTGCAAGGTTGAAGACAAGGAATATCTTTAACACTGTGTAACTATTCCCCTTTTACATGAATCACATTAGATATTGTGCCAATCCTTATTACAGAACTTACACTACCAATTGGGGGGGGGGGGGGGGGGGGAGTCTGGGGGTGGTGTTGACCAACACTAGTAACCAAGTGTCTGAGTAATTTTGAAAAATAATTTATTTTAACATTGGAAATTATATACTGCCATGTTTATTAACGTAATATTTAACATTGGTTAACCATTCCTTTTTTACATGGATCACATTATACCAGCAGTGTAGTACCTAATGACCACTTTGATATTTCATTGTTTCTAAAAAAGACCAACAGTGAAAATTCTGAAACAGTTACGCACTTCAGCACTAGAAACAGTGACTGACAATAACTAACTTCATGCCTTTAATCAAAAAATTAAAAGACAGAATTTACGAAATTACAGAAGATGGACATAAAGTACCGCCCCCCCCCCACCCCCCGACCCTTGGTAATGTTAGGGTTAAATAAAAATACCCACTCTAATCTCAGAATTACACTGCTACAAGCCAAGGACTGCCAACTATACCATTCGCAAAAGTTAAAGACATGTGAACGCTGGCCAATGCTCAAGCAGAGCGCTGTTGCCAAGCGTAGTGCGTGTACCGGCAGAGGTTCTGTACATAAGAGTGTGTGAGATGCATGCACCACATTCGGCAGCGCTGGTAGGAGGGGCAAGCGTAGGATTCGCTGGAGTCCGAGGTACGCCCCGCCTCCATATGCCTTTAACTTTTGCGAAGATTATAGTGTGTGGTGTAACGGAGCTGCTATGTAAAAGTATGGAGCATGCTCCGAAATTTTAGGAGTTACAAATAAATATCATAGTATCCATCCATGCAACAAATGTTATAATTTACTTGAGGGCCTTCCATGTGGTAAACTGGGTTCTGAAATCAATTACACTATCCTGTTTTGATCAGTTGATTGTTGGCAGCCTGTTTCATAATCGCCTCCAAACATTGTCATGGCTGATTTATGCAATCAACTTTTGTGTTCTCTTGAAGACAAATGCTATCGCCCGAAACCGACGATCTGAAGATAGCTTATAGGAACTCTTCTATATCTCATCGAGCATGTTTGCGTTGGCACCATGCATTTAGTCGCTCTGGGTGGCTCAGTTGGTTAGACGCTGGCCTACTGGTCCCAAGGTCGTGGGTTCAAATCCAGCCGAGACCAGTCCACTGATTTTTAAGTGTGCATAAAAATGACAGCTCCATGTCAGTAGATTTGCTGGCATGTAAAAGAACTCCTGCGGGACAAAATTCCAGCACACCGGCGACGCTGATGTGATCCCGGCAAATGACAGCGTCGTTAAACAGCAAATTAAAAAAAAAGGTAAAAGTAATTTCACAAAATTTTTTGCACATATGTATGTGTTTATTACAGAGAAATATTGCATTCTGTATTTAGTTTATAATGCACATTTTTACATCAAAAACACTATTTTCAAAATATTAATTTGTGATTTGTGAGAAAACCTTATGTGATAGAGAAAAATGGAAAGCGCCATTCAATTTATCGCATTGAAATTTGTTGATATCAGCTTTCATATCGCAAACCGTCCAACAAAAAGTATATTTTGGAGGAATGTTATTCTAGTGAGTAGTAAATATAAAAAACTGCCTGGAATTTAAATTGAATAACAGTATAGGTTTACAACATTTCTTAATTTCTACGTCCCACTAGCCCAGGCATGTCAAACGTCACTCCGAGGGTGTGAAGAGAGGGGTCTACCCCTCCTTAACTGCAGTAGCACGCACTAGTAGAACCGGTTTTCGCTTTGTTTTTCCCGTTTTCCGATTTGATCATCACGGAGGGAGGGAAAATAGGGGAAAATTTTTCACGCCTGGTGAGTGCTGTTTGACACCCCTGCACTAGCCAATCACCTGAGTGTTAGATGAACACTTGTAACAATGCTTCGTTTGGAAAGGGTAAAATGAGACTGAAAAATTCAATGCGAAAGACCGAAAGATCCGTGGTTCAGGTCCCGGCTATGACATTGAATTTTTCAGCCTTGTCCTATACACAGCTATTGTGTGGAAGGACAGTTATAATCTTCGCAAAACTTCAAGGCATATGGAGGCGGGGCGTACCTCGGACTCCAGCGAATCCTACGCTTGCCCCTCCTACCAGCGCTGCCGAATGTGGTGCATGCATCTCACACACTGTTATGTACAGAACCTCTGCCGGTACATGCACTACGCTTGGCAACATCGCTCTGTTTGAGCATTGGCCAGCGTTCATATGCCTTTAACTTTTGCGAGCGGTATAATTGCAATGCTTGGTTTATTGTGTAAATTTATCAATAAACCCTGTGTTTAGAATAGAGCATTTTTGGCTGGTTTTGTCTTTTGGATGCCAGCCTGATAATGTTGTAACGGTTTTCAAGATTGTTGTTTGAGATTAGTCAATTTTTGGGTCCTGAATTATCTGATATCTTAGCAATTAGTACATGTATTGCGAGCAGAAATTTCACAAAGGTTTCACACTCATACACACTCGCACAGACACACACAAACACACTCACACACATTAACACAAAATCCTACACAGACACACACTCACACTAAAAGACACACACACACACACTCTCTCACTCACAAAAATCAAACACATGCACATTCACACACAAGCATACACACACTCACACAAACCGACACACATACACACACACATTCACACACTAACACTCACTCACACAGACACACATACATTCACACACATACACACTCACACACATTAACACAAAATCCTACACAGACATACACACTCACACTAAAAGACACACACACTTGCACACACACACTCACTCACACAAATCAAACACATGCACATTCACACACAAGCATACACATACACACACACTCACTCTTACACACACTCACACAAACTGACACACACACATTCACACACACCCACACACGCACACACACTCACACTTACACACATACGCACATGTACACACACACTCACACACACACACTCTTACACACACTCACACAAACTGACACACACACATTCACACACACCCACACATGCACACACACACTCACGCTTACACACACACACACTCACACACTCACTCTTACACACACTCACACAAACTGACACACACACATTCACACACACCCACACACGCACACACACTCACACTTACACACACACACTCACACACACTCACTCTTACACACACTCACACAAACTCACACACACACACATTCACACACACCCACACACGCACACACACTTACACTTGCACACAGACACACACACATACACTCACACACACTCACTCTTACACACACTCACACAAACTGACACACACACACACACTCACATACGCACATGTACACACACACTTACCCACACACTAGGGAAGCAGAACTGTTTGTTACGTAATATAAACTATTTGCTACGCTGTTGATTAAGCCTAGGCTAGTTCACTGGATTTTCACTGAAGGTCATACGTCAAGAACTAACGCGCAACCTATACCACGCCCTGGGCGGAGCATACATATTACAGTCTGAAGAAGATACATGACGTATTTAACCAAGGGCGGTGAAGGGTAAGAGGGGGAGGGCTGTCACTTGCCTCGTGGAGACAATTGAGAAAAATACTTTGAAGGAGATTGCATCGTAGAAAATAGAACAGAGCGAACACTTATTCAGGATAATGGAGCTAGAAGCAGTGACGATGAGAGTGTGAGCACTTCTGGGCTTGTAAGAAGGTGAACACGGTGGAAGGTTCTTTGGGGTAGAGCTGGAAAATAGTGAGTGAATTAGTGAGGTGTACAGAGGTATTTTTAGACATGGCGAATAACCTTGCTATAGGAGTTTTCACGTTATGAAGGCACAATGGATCTTATGGAGAATCAGCGCGGCGTTGCCAAGTGTGTTGCGCCGATGTGATTGCCGCGTTTGCTCACAACCAGGTTTATTATTATTAGTTATTATTTGTTGTTATTATTATTATTATTATTATTATTATTATTATTATTATTATTATTATTATTATATTAATAATACCTTATAATAAACCCTTAGAAATATATAATAGAAATGTAATAGAAATGTATAATATACCGTTACCCTTTTTACATTCTTTTCTTAATACAAAAAATGTAGGCCTACTTACACCAGTCGCATTATAAAGTTCACTAACAATAAACGAGTCACTGTGTCCGGGTTTCTTTTTCTTTAAATAATCATACACCCTAAGAATTGTTTTTCGCTCGCTACTTTTAATAATTTCGCCTTTTCTTCTGCGATCTATTGCGCACTAATCACCTAACTGCAATGCACACGATTACCAGAGAACTTGCAAAACTCGCTCACACCTCAAATTCCCGAAACCTATTGAAAACCTCCACTAAAGTACAATCCCTTATCGGCCTTACAACTGCCACACATCTGGTTTCCATCATCTGCAAGACAGGAGAACCGGGTGTTGTTGGCCGTGATCTTTGCGCGCTAAAAACATTTGCCTTTAAATGGTGATTTATGGATGATTTGTTACTGGAGATGTTCTATATTTATATAAAAAATAATTTCGTTATTTCCTTGACAACTTTGTCGCTGGAAGTTTTTACGTAGACTTACAGAACGAGAATTAGCCAGTGATGACATTTTCCACTGTATAAACGAACAATCCTAACACTTTGTTTTAAACTTTATTTTATTTAAAAATATGTTTAGACATATTGATATAATCTAAATGCTAACGTGGCCTATAAAACCAGGCGAATAATCCATATTTTTTTCATTGCAATTATTTCGGTTTAAAGCCATGTTTCGGAGCGAGAAAGATGTTAAAAAATCTGCTTTCAACAAAATTTTACATTATTATTTAAAAAAAATGTACAATTGCATGAAGTGTTTATCGTGTATACCATAGTATTCTTCGACACATTTTACACCGAAATGCATGTTCATACTTTATCTTAGTCACATTTGAAAACACGCAAATTTGGTAACGGCGCACCTCATTCTTCCACAAGAATAACATGGTCCATAAGAGCCCGTTGTGCCTTCATGACGTGAAAATAGCTATTTTATAGGATCTGCGCGAGTGACGTCATGCAAATTGATGCTGCGGGTAACTTCTGTTTCTTTCCTGGAAATAAACAAGATACTGGTGATAATGCGAGCGGGCTTTGTACTTAATCACGTGTTGTTAGGATGTTTACTGCTCGGACATTAGAGATATACTAACCTAACATCTCTATGTCTTATAAATACAAAAGTGAACTCGTTCATAAACCACTGCGCATCTATCGGCCATTCGCCACGTCTAACAAATACCTCTGTGGGTCAATGTTTGTGGAAACACCATTGCACAAGTGTGTGGGAACATCCCGAAGGTTACAATGTTTTATACTGACTGTCCGTTTCCTTCCCTTCCACTGCATACAACTCCCGTCTCATCTTGCACCATTCTTCGAGCTGCAGCTCCGCATGTAACGTAAGTGACTCGCATCCTAGCTTTCTATTAAACGTTTTGCATGCCAAAATCCCTGGCGCGACCTGTACGTGCCTATCAGTCTGGACTGATCATATCTTCTAATACCTAATTGCTACCGATAACCCACGTGAGCTTCAATAGTTCCGCCTCAAATTTATAAGATCGTAAATTATTAAGGCTCACTTAAGATAACCTTTATGCTCGACCATACCCAAAGTTACTAATTATAAGTCTGACAGCGATCCTTTAATGGACCTCCTTAACTTCAAACCTCTGGTCTTCATTCAATCGGACAATTCAATTTTCAATTAAGGGACACTGGGAGTGAAATTTGAAAGTTCCACATTTCTTGTTAGATTTTTCTGAAATTTTTACTGTGTTTGTATTTATATGAGAATAGGAGGTACACCAAATTTCATTAAAATTGGATAATTCGTTTATGATATATAAATTATTTTATGAATTTAATAGGCACATTTTCAAAATAGTGCTCGGGTCTATTGACTTTTCCAAATGCATTTATATTGGCAAAACTGATACTCTAAAAGTCTAAAACATGGGTAACAATTGTATGAAGAGATATTTCAAATTCGCTTGCTGATTATGCTATACACATTTTTTTAATAACAAAGAAAATTTAATCTTAAAAATTATTGATTTTTTTCATACAAAAAAAAAATGTTTTTGGAATTCATGTTAAAGATAACATCATTATTGAAGCTTAGGTTTGTTTAGCTGCCATTTATGAATACTTTTGGAAATTGTTATTGAATTTGAAGCAAAACTCAGGCGCGACCTTCTTTTGGAATGTGCAGAAATGTAGTTTTGGGAAAAACAGGCTTTTATATAGGAGCATCCTGTGTACGTTAAGGGAAGAGCACTGGGCCGTAATGACCACGTGGAGTGGGGGATACAAAAATGTTAGCTGATCCAAATGCACAGGTGTTCCAGCAACATTTTAAGGTTAAAAAAAAAAAAAAATCGACTTTTTGACAATTTTGACCAAAATGTCACTCCCAGTGTCCCTTAAGGACAGTTGTTCCAACAATCAGACAATTCCCATGCAGCAATGGCAAAGGGCAATATCGATTAATTCTCGAAACGCAACTAGCGCGAGTTTAGAAAACGCTAAAATGTCGGACAGTACTGACAGTGAGATGCAACTTACTCTGCCTAAGTAAGACGCAACTTACACAAAACACACAAATTAACCTCAATACAACATCAACTTCCAAGATTATTGCACTAAGCACAGTGCCGCAAATTAATTCACTAATTGTACAGTACATAACTTATACATGAAACAAAGTTTCGTCTAAAAACAAAAATATTCAATTTGCCTTTTATTTTTACTTTCTCTACTACGTTTAGTAAAGTAGAGGAAGATTATGTTCCACCCAAAAATACAATGTGGCGACTTCACTGAAATTATACGTTTTGAGGCCCCCTGAATCCAAACAAAGCATTTTTAGAAAAAGGTCCGTGTGTGTCTGTCTCTGTCAGTCTGTGGACGCATAACTCAAAAATCTGATGTGTTGCACTCACATGACTTTCTCTACTCTTGTACTAACCATTCCTACAAACTCTTATTCCTATACCTTCTTCGTGTTAACACAAACAATTGTACAAATTATCTTTTTGCTTATTTCCTTATAGGTGCAAGGGGAATGTTAGAATACAATAGGCTTTGTGCAATAGTCAAATCTTTTAAAGCTTTGAGATTCTGTTCTCTTTGCACACTTAATAAATAAAAAAAATGAACAACGATGTTCCATTTCACGAAAGTTTTAAGTTTTCCGAAACTCACACACGTAACAAAGAATATCTCCGAAATAGTTCACCTTACAAGAAAATTAATTGGGACATAAATTGTGTATTTTAGCAAGATCTACATTTTTTGTACAGTATGATTTGGTCTATCTCTAACGGTTTATCAGTTATACAAAAGTCGTCCAGGGTAAATACGGCTACAGGAGCTATAGCCAGAAAATTCAAGATATGCATTTCATTTGTCATAAAACTATCTCAAACATTTGAGATTTAAATCAAAATCGTTAGAGCCATTTTCAAGAAAATCAAAATTTTCGAAAAATTTTCCGTGTAAAGGGTAGTTTAGGATGGGGCTATTTTCTTCAAAATCTTCGTGTCGCATCCTTGAAAGACATTAAACTTCAATACCAACTTTAGTTTTTAACTGAATTTTCGTCTTGGAGTTATGCTGTCCAAAGCCTGACAGACACACAGACACAGATCCCTTTTCTAAAAATCCTTTTCTTTGGATTCAGGCGGCCTCAAAACGTATTTCCGGTGAAATCTTGACATCTAATTTTTGGGGGGAATACATTCCACCAGTAGAGAAAGTAAAATAAACGGTCATGTTCCATTTCACAGAAGTATAAGTTCTCCAAAACTCACACAACTAATAAGGCATATCTCCGAAATGGTACATGCTAACAAAAAAAAAAAAAAAAAAAAAAAGGAAAAAAAAACATAGACATACATGGTACATTTTGGTAAGATCTACATTTTATGTATTATAAGATTTTGTCTGTCGTTGATTACGAGTTATTCGAAGTCATACAGGGTAAAAAGGACTAGATAGACTATAGCCAGAAAATTTAAAATATACCTTTCATTTGTCATAAAAATATCAGGGTCAGTCCAGTGAGTCACGTCAGCGTCGTGAGTCTCCTGAGTTAAGCGACTGTCGTCACGAACCCTATCAGTCACGAACCTTATCAGTCACGAACCCTCCGTCACGAACCCTATCAGTCACGAACCTTTATCACTCACGAACCCTATAAGTCACGAACCCTATCAGTCACGAACCTAATCACTCACGAACCCTATCAGTCACGAAGCTTATCACTCACGAACCTTATCAGTCACGAACCCTCCGTCACGAACCTTATCACTCACGAACCTTATCAGTCACGAATCCTCCGTCACGTACCTTATCAGTCACGAACCCTATCACTCACGAACCCTATTAGTCACGAAACTTATCAGTCACGAACCCTGTCAGTCACGAACCCTATCAGTCACGAACCTAATCACTCACGAACCCTATCAGTCACGAACCCTATCAGTCACGAACCCTATCAGTCACGAACCTTATCACTCACGAACCCTATCAGTCACGAACCCTATCAGTCACGAACCCTATCAGTCACGAACCCTATCAGTCACGAAACCTATCAGTCACGAACCCTATCAGTCACGAACCTAATCACTCACGAACCCTATCAGTCACGAACCCTATCAGTCACGAACCCTATCAGTCACGAACCTTATCACTCACGAACCCTATTAGTCACGAAACTTAACAGTCACGAACCCTATCAGTCACGAACCCTATCAGTCACGAACCCTATCAGTCACGAACCCTATCAGTTACGAATCCTATCAGTCAAGAACCTTATCAGTCACGAACCGTATTAGTCACGAACCCTATCAGTCACGAATCCTATCAGTCAAGAACCTTATCAGTCACGAATCCTATCAGTCACGAACCCTATCAGTCACGAACCTTATCACTCACGAACCCTATCAGTCACGAACCCTTTCACTCACGAACCCTATCAATCAAGAACCTTATCAGTCACGAACCCTATCAGTCACGAACCCTATCACTCACAAACCCTATCAGACAAGAACCTTATCAGTCACGAACCCTATCACTCACGAACCCTACCTGTCACGAACCCTATCAATCACGAACCCTATCTGTCACGAACCCTATCAGTCACGAACCCTATCAGTAACGAACCCTATCAGTCACGAAACTTATCACTCACAAACCCTATCAATCACGAACCCTATCACTCACCAACACTATCAGTCAAGAACCTTATCAGTCACGAACCCTATCAGTCAAGAACCCTATCAGTCAAGAACCTTATCAGTCAAGAACCTTATCAATCAAGAACCCTATCAGTCAGGAACCCTATCAGTCAAGAACCTTATCACTCACGAACCTTATCAGTCACGAACCCTCCGTCACGAACCTTATCAGTCACGAACCCTATCACTCACGAACCCTATTAATCACGAAACTTATCAGTCACGAACCCTATCAGTCACGAACCCTATCAGTCACGAACCCTATCAGTCACGAACCTTATCACTCACGAAGCCTATCAGTCACGAACCCTATCACACACGTAACAAAGAATATCTCCGAAATGGTTCACCTTACAAGAAAATTTATGGGGACATAAATTGTGTATTTTAGCAAGGTCTACATTTTTGTACAGTATAATTTGGTCTATCTCTAACGGTTTATCAGTTATACAAAAGTCGTCCTGGGTAAATACGGCTACAGGGGCTATAGCCAGAAAATTCAAGATATGCATTTCATTTGTCATAAAACTATCTCAAACATTTGAGATTTAAATCAAAACCGTTAGAGCCATTTTCAAGAAAATCAAAATTTTCGAAAAATTTTCCGTGTAAAGGGTAGTTTAGGGTGGGGCTATTTTCTTCAAAATCTTCGTGTTGCATCCTTGAAAGACATTAAGCTTCAATACCAACTTTAGTTTTTAACTGAATTTTCGTCTTGGAGTTATGCTGTCCAAAGCCTGACAGACACACAGACACAGATCCCTTTTCTAAAAATCCTTTTCTTTGGATTCAGGGGGCCTCAAAACGTATTTCCGGTGAAATCTTGACATCTAATTTTTTGGGGGAATACATTCCACCAGTAGAGAAAGTAAAATGAACGGTCATGTTCCATTTCACAGAAGTATAAGTTCTCCAAAACTCACACAACTAATAATAAGGCATATCTCCAAAATGGTTCATGCTACAAAAAAAAGCATACTTAGACATACATGGTACATTTTAGTAAGATCTACATTTTATGTATTATAAGATTTTGTCTATCGTTGTTTACGAGTTATTCGAAGCCATACAGAGTAAAAAGGACTAGATAGACTATAGCCAGAGAATTTAAAATATACCTTTCATTTGTCATAAAAATATCAGGGTCAGTCTAGTGAGTCACGTCAGCGTCGTGAGTCTCCTGAGTTAAGCGACTGTCGTCACGAACCCTATCAGTCACGAACCTTATCACTCACGAACCTTATCAGTCACGAACCCTCCGTCACGAACCTTATCAGTCACGAACCCTATCAGTCACGAACCCTATCAGTCACGAACCCTATCAGTCACGAACCTAATCACTCACGAACCCTATCAGTCACGAAGCTTATCACTCACGAACCTTATCAGTCACGAACCCTCCGTCACGAACCTTATCACTCACGAACCTTATCAGTCACGAATCCTCCGTCACGTACCTTATCAGTCACGAACCCTATCACTCACGAACCCTATTAGTCACGAAACTTATCAGTCACGAACCCTGTCAGTCACGAACCCTATCAGTCACGAACCTAATCACTCACGAACCCTATCAGTCACGAACCCTATCAGTCACGAACCCTATCAGTCACGAACCTTATCACTCACGAACCCTATCAGTCACGAACCCTATTAGTCACGAACCCTATCAGTCACGAACCCTATCAGTCACGAACCCTATCAGTCACGAACCTAATCACTCACGAACCCTATCAGTCACGAACCCTATCAGTCACGAACCCTATCAGTCACGAACCTTATCACTCACGAACCCTATTAGTCACGAAACTTATCAGTCACGAACCCTATCAGTCACGAACCCTATCAGTCACGAACCCTATCAGTCACGAACCCTATCAGTTACGAATCCTATCAGTCAAGAACCTTATCAGTCACGAACCGTATCAGTCACGAACCCTATCAGTCACGAATCCTATCAGTCAAGAACCTTATCAGTCACGAATCCTATCAGTCACGAACCCTATCAGTCACGAACCTTATCACTCACGAACCCTATCAGTCACGAACCCTTTCACTCACGAACCCTATCAATCAAGAACCTTATCAGTCACGAACCCTATCAGTCACGAACCCTATCACTCACAAACCCTATCAGACAAGAACCTTATCAGTCACGAACCCTATCACTCACGAACCCTACCTGTCACGAACCCTATCAATCACGAACCCTATCTGTCACGAACCCTATCAGTCACGAACCCTATCAGTAACGAACCCTATCAGTCACGAAACTTATCACTCACAAACCCTATCAATCACGAACCCTATCACTCACCAACACTATCAGTCAAGAACCTTATCAATCAAGAACCCTATCAGTCAGGAACCCTATCAGTCAAGAACCTTATCACTCACGAACCTTATCAGTCACGAACCCTCCGTCACGAACCTTATCAGTCACGAACCCTATCACTCACGAACCCTATTAGTCACGAAACTTATCAGTCACGAACCCTATCAGTCACGAACCCTATCAGTCACGAACCCTATCAGTCACGAACCCTATCAGTCACGAACCTTATCACTCACGAAGCCTATCAGTCACGAACCCTATCACACACGTAACAAAGAATATCTCCGAAATGGTTCACCTTACAAGAAAATTTATGGGGACATAAATTGTGTATTTTAGCAAGGTCTACATTTTTGTACAGTATAATTTGGTCTATCTCTAACGGTTTATCAGTTATACAAAAGTCGTCCTGGGTAAATACGGCTACAGGGGCTATAGCCAGAAAATTCAAGATATGCATTTCATTTGTCATAAAACTATCTCAAACATTTGAGATTTAAATCAAAACCGTTAGAGCCATTTTCAAGAAAATCAAAATTTTCGAAAAATTTTCCGTGTAAAGGGTAGTTTAGGGTGGGGCTATTTTCTTCAAAATCTTCGTGTTGCATCCTTGAAAGACATTAAGCTTCAATACCAACTTTAGTTTTTAACTGAATTTTCGTCTTGGAGTTATGCTGTCCAAAGCCTGACAGACACACAGACACAGATCCCTTTTCTAAAAATCCTTTTCTTTGGATTCAGGGGGCCTCAAAACGTATTTCCGGTGAAATCTTGACATCTAATTTTTTGGGGGAATACATTCCACCAGTAGAGAAAGTAAAATGAACGGTCATGTTCCATTTCACAGAAGTATAACTTCTCCAAAACTCACACAACTAATAATAAGGCATATCTCCAAAATGGTTCATGCTACAAAAAAAGCATACTTAGACATACATGGTACATTTTAGTAAGATCTACATTTTATGTATTATAAGATTTTGTCTATCGTTGTTTACGAGTTATTCGAAGCCATACAGAGTAAAAAGGACTAGATAGACTATAGCCAGAGAATTTAAAATATACCTTTCATTTGTCATAAAAATATCAGGGTCAGTCTAGTGAGTCACGTCAGCGTCGTGAGTCTCCTGAGTTAAGCGACTGTCGTCACGAACCCTATCAGTCACGAACCTTATCACTCACGAACCTTATCAGTCACGAACCCTCCGTCACGAACCTTATCAGTCACGAACCTTATCAGTCACGAACCCTATCAGTCACGAACCCTATCAGTCACGAACCTAATCACTCACGAACCCTATCAGTCACGAAGCTTATCACTCACGAACCTTATCAGTCACGAACCCTCCGTCACGAACCTTATCACTCACGAACCTTATCAGTCACGAATCCTCCGTCACGTACCTTATCAGTCACGAACCCTATCACTCACGAACCCTATTAGTCACGAAACTTATCAGTCACGAACCCTATCAGTCACGAACCCTATCAGTCACGAACCTAATCGCTCACGAACCCTATCAGTCACGAACCCTATCAGTCACGAACCCTATCAGTCACGAACCTTATCACTCACGAACCCTATCACTCACGAACCCTATCAGTTACGAATCCTATCAGTCAAGAACCTTATCAGTCACGAACCATATCAGTCACGAACCCTATCAGTCACGAATCCTATTAGCCAAGAACCTTATCAGTCACGAATCCTATCAGTCACGAACCCTATCAGTCACGAACCTTATCACTCACGAACCCTATCAGTCACGAACCCTTTCACTCACGAACCCTATCAATCAAGAACCTTAAGAGTCACGAACCATATCAGTCACGAACCCTATCACTCACGAACCCTATCCGTCACGAACCCTCCGTCACGAACCCTATCAGTCACGAACCTTATCACTCACGAACCTTATCAGTCACGAACCCTCCGTCACGAACCTTATCAGTCACGAACCCTATCACTCACGAACCCTGTCAGTCACGAACCCTCCGTCAAGAACCCTATCAGTCACGAACCTTATCACTCACGAACCTTACCAGTCACGAACCTTATCACTCACGAACCTTATCAGTCACGAACCCTCCGTCACGTACCTTATCAGTCACGAACCCTATCACTCACGAACCCTATTAGTCACGAAACTTATCAGTCACGAACCCTATCAATCACGAACCCTATCAGTCACGAACCCTATCAGTCACGAACCTAATCACTCACGAACCCTATCAGTCACGAACCCTATCAGTCACAAACCCTATCAGTCACGAACCTTATCACTCACGAACCCTATCAGTCACGAACCCTATCAGTTACGAATCCTATCAGTCAAGAACCTTATCAGTCACGAACCCTATCAGTCACGAACCCTATCAGTCACGAATCCTATCAGTCAAGAACCTTATCAGTCACGAATCCTATCAGTCACGAACCTTATCACTCACGAACCCTATCAGTCACGAACCCTATCAGTCACGAACACTATGAGTCACGAACCCTATCTGTCACGAACCCTATCAGTCACGAACCCTATCTGTCGCGAACCCTATCAGTCGCGAACCCTATCTGTCGGGAACCCTATCAGTCACGAACCTTATCAGTCACAAACCGTATCAGTCACGAACCTTATCAGTCACGAATCCTATTAGTCACGAACCCTATCAGTCACGAACCCTATCAGTCACGAACACTATCTGTCGCGAATCCTATCAGTCACGAACCTTATCAGTCACGAACCCTATCAGTCACGAACCCTATCAGTCACGAACCCTGTCAGTCAAGAATCTTATCAGTCACGAACCCTATCAGTCACGAACCCTATCAGTCACGAATCCTATCAGTTACGAACCCTATCAGTCACGAACGCTATCAGTCACGAACCCTATCTGTCACGAACCCTATCAGTCACGAACCCTATCAGTCACGAACCCCATCTGTCGCGAACCCTATCAGTCACGAACCCTCCGTCACGAACCTTATCAGTCACGAACCCTATCAGTCAGGAATCCTCTCAGGCACGAACCTTATCAGTCACGAACCCTATCAGTCACGAACCCTATCTGTCACGAACCCTATCAGTCACGAACCCTATCGGTCACGAACCCTATCTGTCACGAAGCCTATCAGTCACGAACCTTATCACTTACGAACCCTATCAGTCATGAACCGTATCACTCACCAACCCTATCAGTCAAGATCCTTATCCGTCACCAACCCTGCCAGTCACGAACCCTATCAATCCCGAACCTTATCAGTCACGAACCCTATCAGTCACGAACCCTATCAGTCACGAACCCTATCGGTCAAGAATCTTATCAGTGACGAACCCTATCAGTCACGAACCCTATCAGTCATGAATCCTATCAGTCACGAACCCTATCAGTCACGAACCCTATCAGTCACGAACCCTATCAGTCGCGAACCCTATCTGTCGCGAACCCTATCAGTCACGAACCCTATCTGTCGGGAACCCTATCAGTCACGAACCTTATCAGTCACGAACATATCAGTCATGAACCTTATCAGTCACGAACCCTATCAGTCACGAACCTTATCAGTCACGAACCCTATCAGTCACGAACCCTATCAGTCACGAACCTTATCGGTCACGAACCCTATCAGTCACGAACCTTATCGGTCACGAACTCTATCAGTCACGAACCCTATCAGTCACGAACCTTATCAGTCACGAGCCCTATCAGTCACGAACCTTATCAGTCACGAACCCTATCAGTCACGAACCTTATCAGTCACGAACCCTATCAGTCACGAACCCTATCAGTCACGAACCGTACCTGTCGCGAACCCTATCAGTCGCGAACCCTATTTGTCGGGAACCCTATCGGTCACGAACCTTATCAGTCACGAACCTATCAGTCATGAACCTTATCAGCCACGAACGCTATCAGTCACGAACCTTATCAGTCACGAACCCTATCAGTCACGAACCCTAACTTTCGCGAACCATATCAGTCACGCACCTTATCAGTCATGAACCCTATCAGTCACGAACCCTATCAGTCATGAACCTTATCAGTCATGAACCCTATCAGTCACGAACCCTATCAGTCACGAACCTTATCAGTCACGAACCTTATCAGTCACGAACCCTATTAGTCACGAACCTTATCAGTCACGAACCCTATCAGTCACGAACCCTATCTGTCACGAACCCTATCAGTCACGAACCCTATCAGTCACGAACCCTATCAGTCACGAACCCTATTAGTCACGAACCCTATCTGGCGCGAACCCCATCAGTCACGAACCTTATCAGTCACAAACCCTATCAGTCACGAACCCTCCGTCACGAACCTTATCAGTCACGAACCCTATCAGTCACGAACTCTATCAGGCACGAACCTTTTTAGTCACGAACCCTATCAGTCACGAACCCTATCGGTCGCGAACCATATCAGTCACGAACCCTCCGTCACGAACCTTCTCGCTCTCGAAACCTCTCACTCTCTAACGTCTCACTCACGAATCCTCTCATTCACAATCTCGGTCAATCATTCCTCTCACTCAAGCACCCTCGCTCACAATCCCTCTCACACAAGAGCCTTTTGACACAAGAGCCCTCTCACTCAATAGCCCCCTCACACAAGAGCCCTCTCACACAAGAGCCCTCTCACCCACACACCCTCTCAGCCACACACCTTCTACCCATACACCCTCACCCACACACCCTCTGACCCTCACACCCACACACCCTCTCATACACACACTCTCTCACCCGCGAATCCTCTCACTCACGAACCCTCTAGCTAACGAGCCCTGTCACTCACGAGCCCCCTCACTCACAAGCCACCTCACTCACGAACCCCCTTACTGACGAGCCACCTTACTCACGTGCCCCCTTACTGATTAGCCCCTCATTCACGGCCCGCTCACTACGGGCCCCCTAAATCACAGGACCCCTGACTCACGGAGCCCCTCACGCACACCGTCACGGAACACTTCACGGACCCGCACACGGACTCTCAGAGACCGTCTCAGGAGCCCTCTAAGGGAGCGTCCCAGGGGCCTACTCAGGGGCCATCTCAGGGGCATCTCTCATGGTCCGTCTCAGGGCCATCTCAGGGCCCTACAAGCAGCCCTTTCAGAGGCCAACTAGGGGGCACTCTCAGGGGCCCTCTTGGACGCCCTCTAATGGGCCCTCTTGGAGGCCCAATTGGAGGTCCTCTAAGGGGCCCTCCTGGAGGCCCTCTAGGAGCCCTCTTGGGGGCCCTCTCAGGGGCCTTCTTGGAGGCCCTCTTGGAACCCCTCTCAGGGGCCCCTAGTAGACTCTTTCAGAGCCCGTCTCAGAGGTCCTCTATGTGGCCATTTCAGGGGCCCACTCAGGAGCCTTCTAAGGGCCCTCTAAGGAGTCCTCTCAAGGTGCCTATCAGGGGCCCAGTAGAGAGTCTCTCACGGACCCTCTCTAGGACCATCTCACGGACCCTCTCTCGGACCTATCTCAAGACCTCTCGAAACCTCTCTCGAGCCCTCTCGAAACCTCTCTTGAACACTATCACGAACACTCATGAACCCTCTCTAGACCCCTCCCTCAAAACCCCTCACGGACCCTATCACGGACCCTCTAACGGACCACCTCGCGAACCCTCTCGCGAACCCTCTTTCAAACCCTCTGACGAACACTGATTAATCAACTCACGGACCATCTCACGGACCTTCTCGTGGAACCTCTCACGGACCCACTCACGAAACCTCTCACAAACCCTCTCTCGAATTCTCCCTGGAACCCTCCCTCGAACCCTCTCACGAATCCACTCAAGAAACCTCTCACGAACCCTCTCACCAACCCTCTCACGGATCCTCTCACGAGCTCTCTCACAGAGACTCTCAAGAACGCTTGCACAAACCCTCTCACATACCCTCGCACGAACCCTCTCACGTACCTTCGCACGAACCGTCTCACGAACCCTCTCTCCAAACCTCTAACCAACCCTCTCACGAACACTCTCAAACCCTCTCCCGGACCCTCTCACCAAACCTCTCACGGACCCTCTCACCAAACCTCGAACCCTCTCATGAACCCTCTCACAAACCCTCTCACGAACCCTCTCACCAAACTTCTCACCAAACTCTCACCAACCCTCTCACGGACCCTCTCATGAAACCTCTCAAGGAACCTCTCATGTATCATCACACGAACCCTCTCATGAACGCTGGCACAAACCCTCTCACGAACCCTCTCAACTACCCTCGCACGAACTCTCTCACTAAACCTCTCGCCAAACTTCTCTCGTACCCTCTCAAGAACACTCTTAACAACCCTCTCACAAACCCTCTCACCGAACCTCTCACGAACCCTCTGACGTACCGTCTATCCAATCCTCTCACGAACCCTCTCAACTACCCTCTCCCACCCTCTTACGAACCCTCTCACGTACCATTTATCAATCCTCTCACGAACCATCTCACAGACCCTTTCACGAACCCTCTCTCCAACTCTCTCAGCAACCCTCTCATGAACCCTGTTAGGTAACCTCTCACCAACCCTCTCACGAACCCTCCCACATATCCTCTCACCAACCCTCTCATGAACCCTTTCACATACCCTCTCACCAACCTTCTCACGAACGCTCTCATGAACCCTCTCACGTACCTTCTTACGAATCCTCTCACGAAACATCTCACCAACCCTCTCACGAACACTCTCTCCAACCCTCTCACGTACCCGCTCACCAACCCTCTCACGAAACCTTTCACCAACCCTCTCACGAACGCTCTCACGAACCCTCTCACGAACCCTCTCACGTACCCTCTCAGCAAACGTCTCACGAACCCTTTCACAAACCCTAACACCAACCCTTTAACGAACGCTCTCACGAACCCTCTCACGTACCCTCTCACCAACACTTTCACATACCCTCTAACCAACCATCTCACGTACCCTCTCACGAACCTTCTGACGAACCCTCTCACGTACCCTCTTACGAACCCTCTCACGAACGCTCTCACGAACACTCACGTACACTCTCACGTACCCTCTAACGCACCCTCTCACGAACCCTCTCACGTATCCTCTCACGAACCCTCTTACGAACCCTCTCACAAACCCTCTGACGAATCCTCTTACGAACCCTCTCACGTACCCCCCTCACGAACCCTTTCACGAACCCTCTCACGAGCCCTCTCATGAACCCTTCGACGAACTTCTCCAACCACCCCACAACCCCTGACGGGCCCTCTCTGGCACCCGCAGTCGCACCCTCTCACAATACGCCTTTCTAACCGCCCCACAACCCCTCCCGACTTTCTTCCCATCTGGCTTCTTCTCCATCATGTCTCCCGATCTCTGCCCATCTTTGTCGCTCTTCCCCCTCCACTCTTTGCTCTCATCTTGTCCTCTCTCTCAACCATCCTGATGTCCATCCCTGATCCTCTTTTTCTGCCCTCTCTGTCCACTCCATTCTCTCCACCCCTCAACTTTTCTCCCCTTCGTTTTCTCTTCTCTCTATGCTTTTATCTCGCCTCTCTTCACTTTGCTCCACTCTCCGCTTCTCTTCCTTCCCTTTTCTCAGTCCTTCCCTCTCCTCTTTCTCTCCCCTCTCTCCTAACTCTCTTCATCCCTCTCTCTGGGTGCATTATTGTCAGAGAAAAATCTTTACCCGTCGATTCATTTCTCCACAGTACACTCTAATGCGAAATATGCAATAGAATTAGGAGCGTGTTTCAAGAGTACATGAGTACTTAACACATGTAGGGCAAAAATCGTTCTGGAATAATTTAAACAAAAGCCGGATAATTACTTTTAAATATAGCAATAGGAAGTGTCATCGTCCAAGGAAGTGCTTCTAAGCAGAGAAGCAAATGTACTAAATGACTTATTCAATTTTACTATTAAATCTTGTTTCAGCAGAAGGAGTCACGTTTTATAGTTTTTGAGCTATAATTCACATTCTTACTTTCTCTACTGGTAAGTAGGGGAAGTATTGTACTCCACCCAAAAATTTTTGTTGTTTTCTAGTGCCTTGCATCTGGCAATGAAGCCATTAGCATCCAAAAATTCGATGTCGAGATTTCACCGGAAATATGTTTTGAGGACCCCTGAATCCAAAAAAGTATTTTTAGAAAAAGTGTGTCTGTGGACAGCATGACTCAAAAACGAAAAGTCGGTTAAAAACCAAAGTTGGTATTTAAGTTTAATGTCTTTTAAGGATGCGACACGAAGATTTTGAAGAAAATAGCCCCACCCTAAACTACCCTTTACATGGAGCATTTTTCGAAAATTTTGACTTTCTTAAAAATTGCTCTAACGATTTTGATTAAACTGCCATATGTTTGAGATATTTTGATGTCAAATGAAATGTATATATTGAATTTTCTGGCTATAGCCCCTGTAGTCGTATTTACTCTAGACGACTTTTGCATAACTGGCAAACCGTTAGAGATAGACCAAATCATACTCTACAAAAATGTAGATCTTGCTAGAATACACAATTTATGTTTCAATAAATTTTCTTGTAGGTTGAACCATTTCAGAGAAATTCGTTGTTATGTGTGTGAGTTTCGGAAAACTTAAAGCTTTCGTGAAATGGAAGATCGTTGTTCATTTTTTTATATGTTAAGTGTGTAAAGAGAACGGAATCTCAAAGCTTTAAAACATTTGACTATCGCACAAAGCCTACTGTATGGTAATATTCCCCTTGTACCTACAAGGAAATAAGCAATAAGATAATTTATACAAATGTTTATTTTAACTAACACGAAGAAGATATAGGAATAAGAGTTTAAAAGTAGAGAAAGTCATGTGAGTGCAACACATCAGATGTTTTGATAATTTAAACATGCAAAGCCTGTTCTTTTGGAAAAATGTTCACCAGGAAACATTGGTAAATGAAACCTGCTATTGAAGGATAGATTTTTAGTTATGATGTCCACAGACTGACTGACACACAGACACACACACGGACCTTTTTCCAAAAATACTTTTTTTCTTTTTTTTTTTTTTTTTTTTTTTTTTTTGGATTCAGGTGCCTCAAAACATACATTTCTGGTGAAATCTCGACATCGAATTTTTGGGTGGAATACAATACTTCTACTTACCAGTAGAGAAAGTAAAAACGAAACGTCGGTCAACAACCAAAGTTGATATTTAAGTTTAATGTCTTTCAAGGATGCGACACGAAGATTTTGAAGAAAATAGCCTCACTCTAAACTACACTTTACATGGAACATTTTTCGAAAAATTTGATATTCTTGAAAATGACTAACGATTTTGATTAAAATGACATGTTTAAGATATTTTGATGACAAATGAAATGTATATTTTGAATTTTCTGGCTATACCTATATAGCCCTGTTTACTGCAGATGACATTTGAATAACTCATAAACCGTAAGAGATAGACAAAATCTTACTATACAAAAATGTAGATCTCGCTAAAACACACAATTTATATCTGAATTAAAGTTTTTTGTAGAATGAACCGTTTTGGAGATATTCCTTGTCATTTGTGTCAGTTTCGGGAAACAAAACTTTCGTGAAATGGAACATCGTTGTTCATGTTTTTATATGTTAAGCGTGCAAAGAGACCCGGATCTCAAAGCTTTGAAAGATCTGACTATCGCTTAATGACTACTGTGTTGTCATATTCCCCTTGCTCCTACAAGGAAATAAGCAATAAGATAATTTGTACAAATGTTTATCTCAACTAACACGAAGAAGACATAGGAATAAGAGTTTGTGAGAATGGTTAGTACAAGAGTAGAGAAAGTCATGTGAGTGCAACACATCGGACTTTTTTTTAACTCAGTTCATATTATTACGGTGCATACCATCGTGCATACGTCATCAAAATGCTAGCCCTACATGAATTATCAAGACATGAATTATGACTTTCAGTCCAATGAGCAACATTTAAATCATATAAATACCAATGTTAAAAGTGTTAGTTTCACTTGAGGTGCAGTTTTCTTCGAGTATTAGGCACGCAAATCGTTCACTTTAATCTCAATGCTGTATGATGTATTTTTTTTTTTTTTTTTTGGATTCAAGGGGTCTCAAAACATATATTTCCGTCAGGGTTGCCAACCCGTACGATAATTATGGGGGTGTACGATAATTTGTATGTTGATAGTTTGATACTGGCGAAATGTCATTTTCACTGGTTTGTCACACCAGCGAAATAAAAGTAATTATAAATAGCGACATCACCTTTGCTCCCATGGCCTGTCTCCACCCCCCCCCCATGGCCACCTCCGCCCACAACGATTCCATATCCTACTAATCCTGCTACCCTTTATCCTCTTATTGCCAGTGTGCCCAGATCTGGTAATCTCAATGAAGAAGGCACTATTCAGAAAATTGATGATCAATGGAGAAAACTAGGAATACGTGTTATTCCGTGTGAAATAAAGAACATGCCTGAACCTGGCAGTTTCTGGAGTGCTGTTAAACATGTCACCTTGGTGGAAATACTGATTTCAAAGAACTGGCGGAGTTTGCATTGTCGGTGATTTCGTTGCCCCACAGAAACGCTTCTTGTGGAAGACTTTTTACTAAACTGGGCTTAATAAAAGCTAAAATTAGAAACAGATTGGCACTAGATGCGGTAAATGGACTTATTCTGTCGTTTCAGCTTATTAAATTATGTGCTAGGTTCGAAAATCTGCAAGTTACCAAGAAGATGTTAAAGTTTATCTCAGCAATAAATGTGTATAATGCTGCAATAGTTGAGAAAGATGATGAACTTTCAGATGAATAGTGCGAGAAATATAAGTGCTAAAGTTGTAATACTGGTTGAAGTCATCAAGCTTGTAAGGGGATACAGTAAACATCAATACTATTACATATTCATAAGTGTTGTGCTGATATTTTCATTGTTGTAGCATTTGGTTTATGATGTACGATAATTTTGAATCCAAATCTATAATTTTGAGTGACCGGTACGATAATTTTACTTTTAAAAGTTGGCAACCCTGATTTCCGTTGAAATCTCGACATCGAATTTTTGGGTGGAATACAATACTTCCTCTACTTTATACGTAGTAGAGAAAGTAGTTAATATGAATGAGCAATATTATAAGATGAAAATCAGTTGTAAAATTAGTAAAGGAATTCATGACAAATTGTTTGTTGAATAATAAAATGTACCAGAGAGGCAAGCTAAACTAAAGAATTTCTTATAGTGGTATGCCTTTATATTATTAAAATTTACTTACACATTTAACGTATGCTTTTCTCTCCACGTGTTTATTTTCACTTCAGTTTATAGTACCCTGAGATGCAATATACAACAAACACTGTGCAAATGTTCAAATAAAAATATTTTCTCTTGTCAGCCAACAAACCCTTGTATTTAGAAAAGCTTCTTTCTATTTCAGTTGACACAAAAAGAGCACATTTAAAATGAAAGGATCATTTGAATCTAATCCTAAATGATTAAGGAAAAAACTTTTCATCCAAAAAACATTGAAACAAAATGCAGTGTATGACAACGTCGCTTATTTTTCTAACACTTCCATCATGCAATTTGTAATTCACTATCTTACAATCAATCGAAACACTTTCTCGCCATATTGAGACACGAACTGTTATAATTTTACTCCGATAGTTTCCTTCGCTTTAGGATTTTACTTTATCTACTACGTATAGTAAAGTAGAGTAAGTATTGTATTCCATCCAAAAATTCGATGGCGAGATTTCAGCGGAAGTATATGTTTTGAAGCCCCCCAAATCGAAAAAAAAAAAAAAGCATTTTTAGGAAAAGGTCCGTGTGTGTATCTGTCGGTCTTTGGACAGCACAGCTCAAAAACGAAAAGTCGGTTAAAAACCAAAGTTAGTATCTAAGTTTATCTTTTTGGATGCAACACGAAGATGTTGAAGAAAATTCCTCCACCTTAAACTGCCCTTTACAAGCAAAGTTTTTAGAAAATTTTGATTTTCCCCAAAATTACTGATGATTTTGATTAAAATGCCAAATTTTTAAGATATTTTTATAACATAACATGTATAGTTAGTATTTTCTGGCTGTAGCTCATGCAGTCCTATTTACTCTGGATGACTTTTGCACAGCTGGTAAACCGTAAGAGATAGACCAAATCTTAGTTTATAAAAATGAAGTTCTTGCTAAAACACACAATTTATGTTTGAATAACCTTTTTGTAGAATGAACCATTTCGGAGATATTCCTCCTTATTTGTGTAAGTTTAGGAGAACTTATACTTCTGTCAAATGGAACATCCCTATTCATTTTTTATATGTCAACCGTGCAAAGAGAACAGAATCTCAAAGCTTCAAAAGATTTGACTGTCGCTGAAAGCCTTCTGCATTCTCATATTCCCCTTGTACCTACATGGGAATAAGCAATAAGATAATTTCTGCAAATGTTTATCTGAACTAACACGAAGATATAGGAATAAGAGTGTGTAAGAATGGTTAGTACAAGAGTAGAGAAAGTCATGTGAATGCAACACATCAGATTTTTTTTTTCATTAATGTATTGTTTACTTCAACAGGAGCGTTATGGTTGCATCAAACGTTAATTTATAGGTACCGACATACAACAGAGCACGTAGGTTTTCATCTGCCAATTGTGATCTGCTTTTGGGTTTCACAATCTTCAGTTTGGAACAAAATTGCTGACACATAGCACTAATGTGTGCAACAAATGAACGGAGAGACGGAAATGTTGTCGTGTCAGGTCCTCTAGATAAAAGTAAACCAGCCTTGTTTTGTAGTTGCGTTTTCAAAATTGCGTGTATTTGTAAATTCGCAGCCTCAATTTGTAACTGTGCTTTTATAAACTTAGTATAGGTACCTACATTGTAATCCAGTTCTTCACTTGACTAGGAAGCTTCATTGAATATTTAAACTTTATTGTTGCATTTGCAAACAAATATTGGTTCTATAATATTATTTTAAAACACCTTAAGATTTCGTACTAGTGACTTGGTTGTGATTTTTGTGACAACGTTCGTAATGTCATTTAATGTTTGACTTGTAAACACCGATAAAAACTTTCAAACATAACACATTTCACATTTTCACCCATGTATTGTTCTTTCGACACCTCTTGGAATAGGAAGGTTCCCTCGTAGTTTCGGAAGAGCCATGTCTATCGATGAGCTGTGCGCCACTGCTTGTTTTCGTTTGAACGCCTGTTGAGTGACGAAGGGAAGGTTGAAACAGGGCGGCATATTGCTTGCCCCTAACGGTGATATTACGTTTTATCAGCCGATACAGATTTGCCGTCCCCTGCCCCAGCACGTGAGCTAAGTTGGCTATCTTCATCTTTATCTTTATTATTGTCAATACTACAGCTGAGACAGTTTGTGTGTTACTAGCTTACAATCATGGAAATATTAATACAAATATAATATGTTATAGCCGAATTCCTATTTTACAATTTCAAATAAATATATACAAAACAAATCTAATGTGACTTTCTCTACTTTGTCGGTTCGGGTGGCTCAGTTGGTTAGACCCTGACCTACTGTTCCCAAGGTCGCGGGTTCAAACCGGCGCAAACCGATGGTTTTTAAGTGTGCTTAAAAAGACAGCTCCATGTCAGTAGATCTACAGGCATGAAAAAGAACTCCTGCTGGATAAAATTCCAGCAAACTGACAACGCTGGTGTGGTCCTGGCAATTGACAGCGTTGTTAAACAACAAAATAATGTTTCTATACTCTTGCACAGAGAGATCCAAATACATGTGAACCGCTACGAGGTGTTTTTCCACTGCGAATGCGGAATGCGATGACAGCAGCTGATATAGGTACACAAGGTTACGAGCTTCACTTGTTTTTCTCTGCTCTGCTCACATCAGTATTGAGTTGACGCGATATCGTGCGGCTGCATTATTACCAGTGTGCTTTATTATTTAGTCCTGTACTTAGTCACAAAGTGTATTATGGCTCAGCATTTGTTTCTACTGCACTGTGTGTATTTATTATGATTTTTTACGAGTCAACAGTTGTCGCCCGTACATACCTGAATACAATTTTGCGTCCTTTTTTCAGAGAATTAAACGACATGGAGCTTGATTTTGCCTTTTTTCAACAAGACTCTGCAACAGCTCATACAGCCAACCTTACGATGAGAACACAATTATTAGTAGAAATTTGCAGCCCCCCCCCCGGTCCCCCGACCTAACCTCCTGCGATTTCTATCTCTGGGGTAACATAAAGCATAAAGTGTACAAGACAAACCCACATACCCTGAAGAATTAAAACAAAATATCCACCAGGAAATTGCCAGCATTTCTCAACGTGAACTACGGCGAGTGATCAATAGTTTCCTAAAGAGGTGCCAAAAATGTATGACAACGACGGTGGGCAGTTTCAGCATCTGTTATATTTATATTGGTAAGTAAAGCCTTTAAAAGTAGTTTTAAAAATGCTGCATGGTTTTATCCGCACTGTTCTATGACACCGGCAGTCGGTGACGAGCGCAGAGGACCCGTACAGACAAAACACAGCGCAGCCGGTTCACAGTCTTTTGGATCACCCGTTACTAACCATTCCTACAAACTCTTATTTCTATATCTTCTTCGTGTTAGTTGAGATAAACGTTTGCAGAAATTATCTTATTACCTATTTCCTTGTAGGTTCAACGGAAGTATGGGATAACAGTAGACTTTGAGCGATAGTTAAATATTTTAAAGCCTTCAAATTCCGTTCTCTTTGCCCGGCTAACATATAAAATTGAATAACGATGTTCCATTGGGCTGAAGTTCTCCAAAACTCACACAAATAATAAGGCATATCTCCTAAATGGTCCACTCTTAAAAAAATTATTCGGACATAAATTGTGTACTTAAGCAAGGTCTACATTTTTTGTACAGTAAAATTTGGACCACCTCTTACGGTTTACGATTTATGCAAAAGTCATCCAGATTAAATACGACTACAGGTGATATAGCCAGAAAATTCATGATATACATTTCATTTGTTATAAAAATATCTCAAACATGTGAAATTTTAATAAAATCCGTTTGAGCTATTTTCAGTAAAATAAAAATTTTCGAAAAATTGTCCATGTAAAGGGTAGTTCAGGGTGGAGCAATTTTTTTCAAAATCTTCGTGTCGCATCCTTGAAAGACATTAAACTTAAATACCAACTTTGGTTTTTCACCGGCCATACGTTTTTAAGTTGTGCTGACCACAGACTGGCTGGCAGGCAGACAAGGAGACAGGCAGGCAAGGAGGCAGGCAGGCAGGCAGGCAGGCTGGCAGGCAGGCAGGCTGGCAGGCAAGGAGGCAGGCAGGCAGGCATGCAGGCTGGCAGCCAGGCTGGCAGGCAAGGAGGCAGGCAGGCAGGCATGCAGGCTGGCAGGCAGGCAGGCTGGCAGGCAGGCAGGCTGGCAGGCAAGGAGGCAGGCAGGCTGGCAGGCAAGGAGGCAGGCAGGCAGGCATGCAGGCTGGCAGGCAGGCAGGCTGGCAGGCAAGGAGGCAGGCAGGCAGGCAGGCAGGCTGGCAGGCAGGCAGGCTGGCAGGCAAGGAGGCAGGCAGGCAGGCATGCAGGCTGGCAGGCAGGCAGGCTGGCAGGCAAGGAGGCAGGCAGGCAGGCTGGCAGGCAGGCAGGCAGGCAGGCAAGGAGGCAGGCAGGCAGGCATGCAGGCTTGCAGGCAGGCAGGCTGGCAGGCAGGCAGCCTGGCAGGCAAGGAGGCAGGCAGGCAGGCTGGCAGGCAAGGAGGCAGGCAGGCAGGAATGCAGGCTGGCAGGCATGCAGGCTGGCAGGCAGGCAGGCAGGCTGGCAGGCAGGCAGGCAGGCAGGCTGGCAGGCAAGGAGGCAGGCAGGCAGGCATGCAGGCTGGCAGGCAGGCTGGCAGGCAAGGAGGCAGGCAGGCAGGCTGGCAGGCAGGCAAGCTGGCAGGCAAGGAGGCAAGCAGGCAGGCAGGCAGGCTGGCAGGCAGGCAGGCTGGCAGGCAGGCTGGCAGGCAAGGAGGCAGGCAGGCTGGCAGGCAAGGAGGCAGGCAGGCAGGCATGCAGGCTGGCAGGCATGCAGGCTGGCAGGCAGGCAGGCAGGCAGGCAGGCTGGCAGGCAAGGAGGCAGGCAGGCAGGCTGGCAGGCAGGCAGGCTGGCAGGCAAGGAGGCAAGCAGGCAGGCAGGCTGGCAGGCAGGCAGGCTGGCAGGCAGGCAGGCAGGCAGGCTGGCAGGCAAGGAGGCAGGCAGGCTGGCAGGCAGGCAGGCTGGCAGGCAGGCAGACTGGCAGGCAAGGAGGCAGGCAGGCAAGGCAGGCAGGCTGGCAGGCAGGCAGGCTGGCAGGCAAGGAGGCAGGCAGGCTGGCAGGCAGGAGGCAGGCTGGCAGACAGGCAGGCAGGCAAGCAGGCAGGCAAGGCAGGCAGGCAAGGAGGCAGGCAGGCAAGGAGGCTGGCAGGCAGGCTGGTAGGCAGGCAGGCAGGCAAGCAGGCAGGCAAGGCAGGCAGGCAAGGCAGGCAGGCAGGCGGGCAAGGCAGGCAGGCAGGCAGGGCAGGCAGGCAGGCAAGCAGGCAGGCAAGGAGGCAGGCAGGCAAGGCAAGCAGGCAGGCAAGGCAGGCAGGCAGGCAAGGCAGGCAGGCAGGCAAGGCAGGCAGGCAAGCAGGCAGGCAAGGAGGCAGGCATGCAGGCAAGGAGGCTGGCAGGCAGGCTGGTAGGCAGGCAAGGCAGGCAGGCAAGGAGGCAGGCATGCAGGCAGGCAAGGCAGGCAGGCAAGGCAGGCAGGCAAGGCAGGCAGGCAAGGCAGGCAGGCAAGGCAGGCAGGCAAGGAGGCAGGCATGCAGGCAAGGAGGCAGGCAGGCAAGGAGGCAGGCATGCAGGCAAGGAGGCCGGCGGGAAGGCAAGGAGGCCGGCAGGCAGGCAAGGAGACAGGCAGGCAAGGAGGCCGGCAGGAAGGCAAGGAGACAGGCAGGCAAGGAGGCCGGCAGGCAGGCAAGGAGGCCGGCAGGAAGGCAAGGAGACAGGCATGCAGCCAGGCAGGCAAGGAGACAGGCATGCAGGCAGGCAGGCAAGGAGACAGGCATGCAGGCAGGCAAGGAGGCCGGCAGGAAGGCAAGGAGACAGGCATGCAGGCTGGCAGGCAGGCAAGGAGACAGGCATGCAGGCAGGCAAGGAGGCCGGCAGGAAGGCAAGGAGACAGGCATGCAGGCAGGCAGGCAAGGAGACAGGCATGCAGGCAGGCAAGGAGGCCGGCAGGAAGGCAAGGAGACAGGCATGCAGGCTGGCAGGCAGGCAGGCAGGCAGGCAAGGAGGCCGGCAGGAAGGCAAGGAGACAGGCATGCAGGCAGGCAAGGAGGCCGGCAGGAAGGCAAGGAGACAGGCAGGCAGGCTGGCAGGCAGGCAGGCAGGCAGGAAGGCAAGGAGGCAGGCATGCAGGCAGGCAAGGAGGCCGGCAGGAAGGCAAGGAGACAGGCATGCAGGCAGGCATGCAGGCAGGCAAGGCAGGCAGGCAAGGAGGCAGGCATGCAGGCAGGCATGCAGGCAGGCAAGGCAGGCAGGCAAGGAGGCCGGCAGGAAGGCAAGGAGGCCGGCAGGAAGGCAAGGAGACAGGCAGGCAGGCAGGTAGGCAGGCAAGGAGGCCGGCAGGCAGGCAAGGAGACAGGCATGCAGGCAGGCAAGGCAGGCAAGGCAGGCAGGCAAGGAGGCCGGCAGGAAGGCAAGGAGACAGGCAGGCAGGCAGGCAAGGAGGCCGGCAGGAAGGCAAGGAGACAGGCATGCAGGCTGGCAGGCAGGCAAGGAGACAGGCATGCAGGCAGGCAAGGAGGCCGGCAGGAAGGCAAGGAGACAGGCAGGCAGGCTGGCAGGCAGGCAGGAAGGCAAGGAGACAAGCAGGCAGGCAAGGGAGGCAGGCAAGGAGGCAGGCATGCAGGCAGGCAGGCAGGCAGGAAGGCAAGGAGGCAGGCATGCAGGCAGGCAAGGAGGCCGGCAGGAAGGCAAGGAGACAGGCATGCAGGCAGGCAAGGCAGGCAGGCAAGGCAGGCAGGCAAGGAGGCAGGCATGCAGGCAGGCAGGCTGGCAGGCAAGGAGGCCGGCAGGAAGGCAAGGAGACAAGCAGGCAGGCAAGGCAGGCAGGCAAGGAGGCAGGCATGCAGGCAGGCAGGCAGGAAGGCAAGGAGGCAGGCATGCAGGCAAGCAAGGAGGCCGGCAGGAAGGCAAGGAGACAGGCATGCAGGCAGGCATGCAGGCAGGCATGCAGGCAGGCAAGGCAGGCAAGCAAGGAGGCCGGCAGGAAGGCAAGGAGGCCGGCAGGAAGGCAAGGAGACAGGCAGGCAGGCAAGGCAGGCAGGCAAGGAGGCCGGCAGGAAGGCAAGGAGACAGGCAGGCAGGCAGGCAGGCAAGAAGGCCGGCAGGAAGGTAAGGAGACAGGCATGCAGGCAGGCAAGGCAGGCAGGCAAGGAGGCCGGCAGGAAGGCAAGGAGACAGGCAGGCAGGCAGGCAAGGAGGCCGGCAGGAAGGCAAGGAGACAGGCATGCAGGCAGGCAGGCAAGGAGGCAAGGAGACAGGCATGCAGGCAGGCAAGGCAGGCAGGCAAGGAGGCCGGCAGGAAGGCAAGGAGACAGGCAGGCAGGCAAGGAGGCCGGCAGGAAGGCAAGGAGACAGGCAGGCAGGCAGGCAAGGAGGCCGGCAGGAAGGCAAGGAGACAGGCATGCAGACAGGCAGGCAAGGAGGCCGGCAGGAAGGCAAGGAGACAGGCAGGCAGGCAGGCAAGGAGGCCGGCAGGAAGGCAAGGAGACAGGCAGGAAGGCAAGGAGACAGGCAGGCAGGCCGGCAGGCAGGCAGGCAGGCAAGGAGGCCGGCAGGCAGGCTGGCAGGCAGGCAGGCAAGGAGGCCGGCAGGAAGGCAAGGAGACAGGCATGCAGGCAGGCAAGGAGGCCGGCAGGAAGGCAAGGAGACAGGCATGCAGGCAGGCAGGCAGGCAGGCAAGGAGGTCGGCAGGAAGGCAAGGAGACAGGCATGCAGGCAGGCAGGCAGGCAGGCAAGGAGGCCGGCAGGAAGGCAAGGAGACAAAATAAAATAAAATAAAATAAAATAAAATAAAAATCTGTATAATAACCCTGGCACCTAATTACTTACACCAGGGCTAATATGCCAGATCTTTAAAATTTATTTTTTCTACACATTCATACATACAACATACTTTACAGAAAAATTTTAAAATAAAATTACAAAATAATATAATATATAACAAATTATAAAGATAGATAAATTAAATAATATATCATAAAACAAAACACAAGAAAATAAGAACAAAAACACAAATTATAACATTTCACACATAATCACTCTAAGAAATAAATTCTCTAAAACAATAACAAATCATTTCAAACAATCAAAATACAATAAAATTTCTAAATAAATTAATATATATATTAAAAGAAAAAAAAAACAATAAAATTTTAAAATTAAAACAAATTAATCTCCTCAATACAACAAAATATAAATTTCATACACAACATCACTCACAACTACAAACTATTACTAAACAATAAACAAATATATAAAATTAAATTATTAATTATAATTATTACATAAAATTATAAATTATATTATTACTATTAATATCATTATCATCATTATTATTACCTATCATTATTATTTAAAATTTAATTAATTTAATATTATACCTATAACTAATACTTTTTATAAATATATATTTTTTTAATTTAAATTTACATATTTATTAAAAATTTTAAATAAACAAAAATTTACTGGTATCCAGTAAAATATAACTGGTAACCAGTTATATATATAAAAAAGAAAAAGAAACAGCTATAAACTAAAACTCTAAACTGCCGCCGGTTACCGGCGGCATACTATATGTACTGGTTTCCAGCACAAAAACTACAAAATCTACAAAATGTGTGTAGTGTAAAATTCAAAATCTACATAACCAAAATTTATAAAAACAACATACACAAAAATGTTATACTTTTGATTAATAAGATGGTTTATATACTTTAATAATATAATAATGTGGACTAAAATCACTAATATTTAATTATTTTTGATTAATTTTTACAAAATTATCTTTCACTATTATTTCCTAAACATCCAGAAGTTTTATAAAATAAATCACATTTCACTTCACTAATTCAACTTTCACATCACTAAATCACTTATTTACTTTTAATTAGATTATCTAGATAATCAGGGTCATGAATCACTTAAAATCCTATCACTAACTTGATCATTAGCACTTGCGGTCACTCAATCCGTCGCCGATCTTCCTATCAATGCATGATGCAGCAATCCCGACTTGGTGAAGACTCGACTCGACTCGACTCGCCTCGCCTCGACTCGCCTCATCTCACCTCGCCTCAACCGACTCGCCTCGCCTCGACACGCCACTCCTTTCTGATCATCATCTCCCTGGTCGTGGGTTGTCGCCTGCCTCACACCGATAGTACTTCCTCTAGTATACTGCCTCTCCATCCTGACTGTATACTATTGTGCTCGGTCTCTTTACCTCGATGTCTTGATAATTAAATTCCGTCCTGTTCCATTTCATCATATATATGTAGGTTTTCACGGTTTTTTGTCATGTTCCTGGTCTGAATTCTGTGTGATCGTCTTTCTGCTGCATTTATCGTTATGTTTCCTGCTTGTCGAGGTTGTACTATAATTATCTTTCTAGCGTGTAAACTAATCTTGTTTGCTAGAGCCTCTAAATGTGGAAACAGATCTTTGTTACGTATTATGTCAAAGAGCTGATATCCTTGTAGATTTTCTCTTTCCTCAAGCGTAAAATTGGTGTTTTTTTGACATTCAAACATAACATGCTCCGGTGTGTCCTGCTTAAAGCATACGTCACACTCATCGGTGTTCAGTTTATTAATTTTTTTCCAATAAGTGCCGTAAGGTCCATGGCCAGATATATAGTGTACAAGTCCTTTCGTATTATTCAAATGTTTGAGTGCCAATCTTTCGGAGATATTCGTGAAGAAAGAAAAGGCACGCCTTCCTTGATTTATAATTTCCCATTCTTCTTGCCAAATATGCATCAGTCTAGTTTTAATTTCCCGCTTAGTAGTGCAATACTGCTCCAAGATATCAGCAACTGCATTAAAGTTTCCTTTTTTAAGCCAAAAATAAGCTCCTCGAAGTCTTAGAGTTAAATCTACTGGCCAAATTCCAGTTATTACAAAAAGAGCTAAAGTAGGGGTTGTTTTATAAGCTCCCGTGAATCTTAATAAAACTTTCCTTTGTGTCCTTCTTAGGAGATTTCTAATCATCACATTTTTCATTCTAGTAGCCCAAATTGCAGCACCGTAAGTTATTATTGAGCTGAATATACTTGTGTGATATATGCTAACAGTATGGAGCGGAATTTTATAATCAAATTGAATTATTCTAGAAAGTTTCATCATAGTTTTTTCGGCTTTGACCCTTACATGTTCTGTATGATGATTAAAATTTAACTTCTCATCTAAATATATTCCTAAATATTTCATATTCTTATTTCTTCTTATTTTTTCATTTTCAAATTTTAAACTTGGATCCCTTTTAAAATTTCCCTTTAAAATCATATATCCAGATTTTGCTGGGGATATCTTCATTTTGGAACTCTTGCACCAGGTTGAAAGTATATGCAACAAATTATTACTTTTTCCTTCTAGTTCTCGTCTTGAATTTGCATCTATTAGAAAAACTACGTCATCAGCGTAAGCTATTACTTTCAGACAGTTATTATTGCGCTGTACTTCCTCTAGGAGTGTTTCTAAAACAATGTCCCAAAATGTGGGCCCTAATATAGAACCCTGTGGGCATCCTTTAGTAATAGTCTTAGTTATTGTTTGATTTATTCCTAAAAGTTTCACTTTTCTATCTTTGCAATAGTTTAAAAGAATTCTATATAATGAAACTGGATAATTTAAGCTTCTTAATCTCTTAAAAAGAAAAGGCCACCAAAGGTTGTCAAAAGCGCCAGAAATATCAACAAAAATAGCGGCTACATATTTTCTTGGTGAATTTTTTGTGGCTCCAATTACTGTGTTAATGGCATCCTCGGTAGACCTTCCCTTCCGAAATCCATATTGGTTGTCATTCATGCCAATCATGGTTCTAAATTCAATTATTCTTTTATTCAATAAAGATTCAAAAACTTTCCCTATAGTGTTCAATAAGCAGATTGGTCGATAGGACTTAGGATCGAGTGGATCTTTATCACTTCCTTTTTTGAGTATTGTCAACTTGGCAATTTTCCAAGCTCTGGGAAATTCTCCTTGCCATAGACAGTCATTAAACATATTGTGTAAATATGGAAATAAGCTATCCCTTATATTAATCAAAATCTCATTTTTAATTTCATCTATTCCAGCTGCCTTCTTTTTCTTAAGGTTTAAAATTGTATGTTTGATTTCAGTTTCATGAAATGGGAAAATGACTGTATTGTTTTCATATGGTGCCTGTAGTTCATTTCTTAATATCCTATTTTGCTCATTATCTGTCTCGTCATTATCATCCGGTAGTAGTTTTCGTAGCAATTCGTTTATAGATTCCGACCAGTTGGTTGTAATAGTCCCATCTTCTTTTCTCAAAGTATTTAACACTTCCGGTTTTTTTATTTTTTCCATAACTATTTTATATGGTACTCCCCAAATGTTTTGGCCTATGCTGTTTTCGATATAATTTTGCCATGATTTTTTCCTAGTTTCTTGCAGGGTTGTCTTAAATTTAAGTTTAGCTTTTCTGTAAAGTAACAGATTTCTTTCTCTTTCTTCATATATTATAGTTTTTTGATATATTCGTCTAGTTTTCCTTAATTTTCTTAGCAAGGAGACAGGCAGGCAGGCAGGCAGGCAGGCAAGGAGGCCGGCAGGAAGGCAAGGAGACAGGCAGGAAGGCAAGGAGACAGGCAGGCAGGCCGGCAGGCAGGCAGGCAGGCAAGGAGGCCGGCAGGCAGGCTGGCAGGCAGGCAGGCAGGCAAGGAGGCCGGCAGGAAGGCAAGGAGACAGGCAGGCAGACAGGCAAGGAGACAGGCAGGCAGGCAGGCAGGCAAGGAGGCCGGCAGGAAGGCAAGGAGACAGGCAGGCAGGCAGGCAAGGAGGCCGGCAGGAAGGCAAGGAGACAGGCAGGCAGGAAGGCAGGCAGGCAAGGAGGCCGGCAGGAAGGCAAGGAGACAGGCAGGCAGGAAGGCAAGGAGACAGGCAGGCAGGCAAGGAGGCCGGCAGGAAGGCAAGGAGACAGGCAGGCAGGGAGGCCGGCAGGAAGGCAAGGAGACAGGCAGGCAGGGAGACCGGCAGGCAGGGAGACCGGCAGGCAGGAAGGCAAGCAGGCAGGCAGGCAGGGAGGCCGGCAGGAAGGCAAGGAGACAGGCAGGCAGGAAGGCAAGGAGGCAGGCAGGCAGGCAGGCAGGCAAGGAGGCCGGCAGGAAGGCAAGGAGACAGGCAGGCAGGAAGGCAAGGAGGCAGGCAGGCAGGCAGGCAAGGAGACAGGCAGGCAGGGAGGCCCCGCAGGAAGGCAAGGAGACAGGCAGGCAGGAAGGCAAGGAGGCAGGCAGGCAAGGAGGCCGGCAGGAAGGCGAGGAGACAGGCAGGCAGGCAGGCAGGCAAGGAGGCCGGCAGGCAGGCAAGGAGGCCGGCAGGAAGGCAAGGAGACAGGCAGGCAGGCAGGCAGGCAAGGAGGCCGGCAGGAAGGCAGGCTGGCAGGCAAGCAAAGAGGCAGGCATGCAGGCATGTAGGCAGACAAGGCAGGCAGGCTAGGAGGCAGGCAAGGCAGGCAAGCAAAGAGGCAGGCATGCAAGGCAGGCAGGCAAGGCAGGCAGGCAGGCAAGGCAGGCAGGCAAGGCAGGCAAGCAAAGAGGCAGGCAGGCAAGGCATGCAAGGCAGGCAAGGAGGCAGGCAAGGCAGGCAAGCAAAGAGGCAGGCAGGCAAGGCAGACAGGCAAGGCAGGCAGGCAAGGCAGGCAGACAAGGCAGGCAAGGCAGGCAAGGAGGCAGGCAAGGCAGGCAAGCAAAGAGGCAGGCAGGCAAGGAGGCAGGCAAGGCATGCAAGCAAAGAGGCAGGCATGCAAGGCAGGCAGGCAAGGCAGGCAGGCAAGGCAGGCAGGCAGGCAAGGAGGCAGGCAAGGCAGGCAAGCAAAGAGGCAGGCAGGCAAGGCAGGCAGGCAAGGTAGGCAAGGCAGGCAAGGAGGCAGGCAAGGCAGGCAAGCAAAGAGGCAGGCAGGCAAGGAGGCAGGCAAGGCATGCAAGCAAAGAGGCAGGCATGCAAGGCAGGCAGGCAAGGCAGGCAGGCAAGGCAGGCAGGCAGGCAAGGAGGCAGGCAAGGCAGGCAAGCAAAGAGGCAGGCAGGCAAGGCAGGCAAGCAAAGAGGCAGGCAGGCAAGGCAGGCAGGCAAGGTAGGCAAGGCAGGCAAGGAGGCAGGCAAGGCAGGCAAGCAAAGAGGCAGGCAGGCAAGGCAGGCAGGCAAGGCAGGCAGGCATGCAGGCAGGGCAGGCAGGCAAGGAGGCAGGCATGCAGGCAGGCAAGGCAGGCAAGGCAGGTAGGCAAGGCAGGCGGGCATGCAGGCAGTCAAGGCAGGCAGGCAAGGAGACAGGCATGCAGGCAAGGCAGGCAGCAAGCATGCATGCAGGCAGGCAGGCAAGGCAGGCAGGCAGGCAAGGAGACAGGCAGGCAGGCAAGGCAGGCAAGGCAGGCAGGCAGGCAGGCAGGGAGGGAGGGAGGCAGGCAGGCAGGCAAGGCAGGCAGGCAGGCAGGCAGGCAGGGAGGGAGGGAGGCAGGCAGGCAGGCAAGGCAGGCAGGCAGGCAGGCAGGCAGGGAGGCAGGGAGGGAGGCAGGCAGGCAGGCAGGCAGGCAGGCAAGGCAGGCAGGCAGGCAGGGAGGGAGGGAGGCAGGCAGGCAGGCAGGCAGGCAGGCAGGCAGGCAGGCAAGGCAGGCAGGCAGGCAGGGAGGGAGGCAGGCAGGCAGGCAGACAGGCAGGCAGGGTGGCAGGCAGGGAGGGAGGCAGGCAGGCAGGGAGGCAGGGACGGAGGCAGGCAGGCAGGCAGGGAGGGAGGCAGGCAGGCAGGCAGGCAGGCAGACAGGCAGGCAGGGTGGCAGGCAGGGAGGGAGGGAGGCAGGCAGGCAGGCAGGCAGGGAGGCAGGAAGGAGGGAGGGAGGCAGGGAGCCAGGGAGGGAGGGAGGTAGGGAGGCAGGCAGACAGGCAGGCAGGGTGGCAGGCAGGGAGGGAGGCAGGCAGGCAGGCAGGGAGACAGGGAGGGAGGGAGGGAGGGAGGCAGGGAGGGAGGGAGGCAGGCAGGGAGGGAGGGAGGCAGGGAGGGAGGCAGGCAGGTACAACGACAGACACATTAGTGAATATTTCTCACCGAAATTATTATTGTTCTTTTGTATCAAAGGCACCATTTAAATAACGTAACCACTTTCTCCCAATCTGCCAGGCGATATCGTTTTGAGGCGCCATGCGTGATTGCGAAAGGTTTTAAATAGCTCGTTGCGAGAACATCAAGCCTTCCTTCAAATGATTTGTATTAATTTAAAAATAGATCAAGGTTTTATAATTTTAATTAAAACTAATTGCATTCGCAGACAAAAAAAAATCTGATGTGTTGCACTCACATGACTTTCTGTACGATTGTACTAACCATTCTTAGAAACTTATTCCTGTATCTTCTTCGTGTTAGTTGAGATAAACCTTTGTGCAACTTATTACTTATTCCCTTGTAGGTACAGGGGGAATATGGGAATACAGTGGGCTTTGAGCGATAGTCAAATCTTTTAAAGCTTTGAGATCCCGTTCTCTTTGCATGCTTAACATATAAAAGAATGAACAACGATGTTCTGTTTCACAAAAGTTTTGTTTTCCAAAACTGACAAATATAACAAGGAATATCTCCGAAATGGTTCACACTAAAAAAATGATACATAGTAAATATACATAACACTGTCAGTTTCAGTTAGTCTTTCACATAGGGGGTATAGCTCAGTGGTAGAGCATTCGACTGCAGATCGAGAGGTCCCTGGTTCAAACCCACGCGCCCCGTTCATAATTTTATTGACATGATACATAGTAAATATACATAACGCTATCAGTTTCAGTCAGTGTTTCTCACAGGGGGTATAGCTCAGTGGTAGAGCATTCGACTGCAGATCGAAAGGTCCCTGGTTCAAACCCAGGTGCCCCCTTGTGATTTTATTGACATGATACACAGTAGATATACATAACACTGTCAGTTTAAGTTAGTATTTACCACGGGGGATATAGCTCAGTGGCAGAGCATTCGACTGCAGATCGAGAGGTCCCTGTTTCAAACCCAGGTGCCCCCTTCGTCATTTTATTCACATGATACACAGTAAATATACATAACACT
Source organism: Tenodera sinensis (assembly GCA_030765045.1). Lineage (NCBI taxonomy): Eukaryota > Metazoa > Arthropoda > Insecta > Mantodea > Mantidae > Tenodera > Tenodera sinensis. The sequence goes on along the minus strand of CM060964.1, from coordinate 360,711,382 downwards.
GTCAGTTTAAGTTAGTGTTTCCCACAGGGGGTATAGCTCAGTGGTAGACCATTCGACTGTAGATCGAGAGGTCCCTGGTTCAAACCCGGGTGCTCCCTTCATCATTTTATTGACATGATACACAGTAAATATACATAACACTGTCAGTTTAAGTTCGTCTTTCCAACTGGGGGTATAGCTCAGTGGTAGAGAATTCGACTGCAGATCGAGAGGTCCCTGGTTCAAACCCAGGTGCCCCCTTCATAATTTTATTGACATGATACACAGTAAATATACATAACACTGTCAGTTTCAGTTAGTGTTTCCAATAGGGGGTACAGCTCAGTGGTAGAGCATTCGACTGCAGATCGAGAGGTCCCTGGTTCAAACCCAGGTGCCCCCCTCATAATTTTATTGACATGATACGTAGTAAGTATACGTAACACTGTCAGTTTCAGTTCGCCTTTCCCACTGGGGGTCTTGCTCAGTGGTAGAGCATTCGACTGCAGATCGAGAGGTCGCTGGTTCAAACCCAGGTGCCCCTTTATAATTTTATTGACATGATACATAGTAAATATACATAACACTGTCAGTTTCAGTTAGTGTTTCTCACAGGTGGTATAGCTCAGTGGTAGAGCATTCGACTGCAGTTCGAGACTTCCCTGGTTCAAACCCAGGTTCCCCTTCATAATTTTATTGACATGATATATAGTAAATATACATAACACTGTCAGTTTCAGTTAGTGTTTCTCACAGGGGGTGTAGCTCAGTGGTAGACCATTCGACTGCAGATCAAGAGGTGTATGGTTCAAACCCGGGTGCCCCCTTCTTCATTTTATTGACATGATGCATAGTAAGTATATATAACACTGTCAGTTTCAGTTAGTGCTTCTCATAGGGGTATATCTCAGTGGTAGAGCATTCGACTGCAGATCGAGAGGTCCCTGGTTCAAACCCAGGTGCCCCCTTCATAATTTTATTGACATGATACGTAGTAAGTATACGTAACACTGTCAGTTTCAGTTCGCCTTTCCCACTGGGGGTCTTGCTCAGTGGTAGAGCATTCGACTGCAGATCGAGAGGTCGCTGGTTCAAACCCAGGTGCCCCTTTATAATTTTATTGACATGATACATAGTAAATATACATAACACTGTCAGTTTCAGTTAGTGTTTCTCACAGGGGGTATAGCTCAGTGGTAGAGCATTCGACTGCAGATCGAGAGGTCCCTGGTTCAAACCCAGGTGCCCCCTTCATAATTGTATTGACATGATACACAGTAAATATACATAAAACTGTCAGTTTCAGTTAGTGTTTCCCATAGGGGGTACAGCTCAGTGGTAGAGCATTCGACTGCAGATCGAGAGGTCCCTGGTTCAAGCCCAGGTGCCCCCTTTATAATTTTATTGACATGATACATAGTAAATATACATAACACTGTCAGTTTCAGTTAGTGCTTCTCACAGGCGGTATAGCTCAGTGGTAGAGCATTCGACTGCAGATCGAGAGGTCCCTGGTTCAAACCCAGGTGCCACTTTCATAATTTTATTGACATGATACACAGTAAATATACATAACACTGTCAGTTTCAGTTAGTGTTTCTCACAGGGGGTATAGCTCAGTGGAAGAGCATTCGACTGCAGATCAAGAGGTGTTTGGTTCAAACCCGGGTGCCCCCTTCTTCATTTTATTGACATGATACATAGTAAATATATATAACACTGTCAGTTTCAGTTAGTGTTTCCCACAGGAGCTATAGCTCAGTGGTAGAGCATTCGACTGCAGATCGAGAGGTCTCTGGTTCAAACCCAGGTGCCCCTTTCATAATTTTATTGACATGATACATAGTAAATATACATAACACTGTCAGTTTCAGTTCGTCTTTCCCACTGGGGGTCTATCTCAGTGGTAGAGCATTCGACTGTAGATCGAGAGGTGTTTGGTTCAAACCCGGGTGCCCCCTTTATAATTTTATTGACATGATACACAGTAAATATACATAACACTGTCAGTTTCAGTTAGTGTTTCCAATAGGGGGTACAGCTCAGTGGTAGAGCATTCGACTTCAGATCGAGAGGTCCGTGGTTCAAACCCGGGTGACCCCTTTGTAATTTTATTGACATGATACATAGTAAATATGCATAACACTGTCAGTTTCAGTTAGTATTTCCCACAGGGGGTATAGCTCAGTGGTAGAGAATTCGACTGCAGATCGAGAGGTCCCTGGTTCAAACCCAGGTGCCCCCTTCATAATTTTATTGACATGATATATAGTAAATATACATAACACTGTCAGTTTCAGTTCGTCTTTCCCACTGGGGGTCTAGCTCAGTGGTAGAGCATTCGACTGCAGATCGAGAGGTCCCTGGTTCAAACCCAGGTGCCCCCTTCATAATTTTATTGACATGATACATAGTAAATATACATAACACTGTCAGTTTCAGTTAGTGTTTCTCACAGGTGGTATAGCTCAGTGGTAGAGCATTCGACTGCAGTTCGAGACTTCCCTGGTTCAAACCCAGGTTCCCCTTTATAATTTTATTGACATGATATATAGTAAATATACATAACACTGTCAGTTTCAGTTCGTCTTTCCCACTGGGGGTACAGCTCAGTGGTAGAGCATTCGACTGCAGATCGAGAGGTCCCTGGTTCAAACCCAGGTGCCCCTTTATAATTTTATTGACATGATACATAGTAAATATACATAACACTGTCAGTTTCAGTTAGTGTTTCTCACAGGTGGTATAGCTCAGTGGTAGAGCATTCGATTGCAGTTCGAGACTTCCCTGGTTCAAACCCAGGTTCCCCTTTATAATTTTATTGACATGATATATAGTAAATATACATAACACTGTCAGTTTCAGTTAGTGTTTCTCACAGGGGGTGTAGCTCAGTGGTAGACCATTCGACTGCAGATCAAGAGGTGTATGGTTCAAACCCGGGTGCCCCTTCTTCATTTTATTGACATGATGCATAGTAAGTATATATAACACTGTCAGTTTCAGTTAGTGTTTCTCACAGGGGGTATAGCTCAGTGGTAGAGCATTCGACTGCAGATCGAGAGGTCCCTGGTTCAAACCCAGGTGCCCCCTTCATAATTGTATTGACATGATACACAGTAAATATACATAAAACTGTCAGTTTCAGTTAGTGTTTCCCATAGGGGGTACAGCTCAGTGGTAGAGCATTCGACTGCAGATCGAGAGGTCCCTGGTTCAAGCCCAGGTGCCCCCTTTATAATTTTATTGACATGATACATAGTAAATATACATAACACTGTCAGTTTCAGTTAGTGCTTCTCACAGGGGGTATAGCTCAGTGGTAGAGCATTCGACTGCAGATCGAGAGGTCCCTGGTTCAAACCCAGGTGCCACTTTCATAATTTTATTGACATGATACATAGTAAATATACATAACACTGTCAGTTTCAGTTAGTGTTTCTCACAGGGGGTATAGCTCAGTGGTAGAGCATTCGACTGCAGATCAAGAGGTGTTTGGTTCAAACCCGGGTGCCCCCTTCTTCATTTTATTGACATGATACATAGTAAATATATATAACACTGTCAGTTTCAGTTAGTGTTTCCCACAGGAGCTATAGCTCAGTGGTAGAGCATTCGACTGCAGATCGAGCGGTCACTGGTTGAAACCCAGGTGCCCCCTTCATAATTTTATTGACATGATACATAGTAAATATACACAACACTGTCAGTTTCAGTTAGTCTTTCACACAGGTTGTATATCTCAGTGGTAGAGCATTCGACTGCAGATCGAGAAGTCCCTGGTTCAAACCCAGGTGCCACCTTTATAATTTTATTGACATGATCCATAGTAAATAGATATGACACTATGAGATTCACTTGCTGTTTAACTCAGCGGGTGTAGCTCAGTGGTAGAGCATTCAGCTGCAGATCGAAAGGTCATTGGTTCAATCCCGGGTGCCCCCTTCTTAATTTTATGAAATGACACGTAGAAAAAAAACCTGAGTTTCACTTGCTCCTAACATTAATCATTTTGCACAACATGTGATTTTATTTGCATCACCCCACTGCTGTGTAATATTGGTTATTTCCTTGGCTTCCTTTTGGACCATTTCAGTGGATTTTGTTTCAAGGAACATAGATATAACCAGGATTGCCAATTTTTAAAAGTAAAATTATCGTATCAGCCATTTAAAATTATAGATTTGGATTCAAAATTATCGTACATCACAAAAAAGATGATAATGGGTAAAAAGGGTAAAGGGTACAGAAATGCAGGGGGACACCTCGCTCACTTCGACCTACACAGATGCATTATGGTTACTACCCCCCAGGAGACAATAATGCAATGGGGGAAATATAGGTTCGCAGCTAGACAAGTCACACAGACGCGCGGAAGTCCCTAACAAGTGCTGAGATCTCTTCATCCCGGCGCCACAGGCCCCGCCAGCAGCCATCACAGCGCGGTTCCGGTGTCGCACTGAGCGACCCCGCTCCCCCCAACACTGCACGCCTGAAAGTACACCTGAAAGATGATAAGGAAATAGAATGAAGGGAAATGATGGATAGGAAACCGTGATATGAAATAATGCACCCCAGGATTCGCCTAAGTGACATGGAGAAACCACGGAAAAACCCGTGTTAGAGTGCGCGGCCACGGGGATCGAACCGGCCACCTCACGAATTAGGGCCACAGACGTTACCGCCTGAGCCACCCCGCTCAATCAACCAAATGCTACAACAATAAATGTATCAGCATGACGCTTATGAAATTGTAATAGTATTGATGTTTATGGTATCCAATTACAAGATTGATGACCTCAATCAGTACTACAACTTTAGCACTTATGTTTCTCGCACTATTCATCTGGAAGTTCATCATCTTCCTCAACTGTTGCAGCATTATACAAATTTGTTCTTGAGATAAACTTGAGCATCTCGGTGACTTGCAGATATTCGGACCCACCACATTCTTTCATAAACTGAGACGACCAAATAAGTCCTTTTCGTATCTAGCGCCAATCTGTTTCTAATTTTTATTGGTTTTTATTAAGCCTAGTTTGAAAAAAACTCTTTCACAAGAAGTGTTTCTGTGGTTTCTGTGGGACCACAAATCTGTTCTAATAATTCTGTCCTCAAACAGATTATCAATTGTTCTCATTGAAATGTGGCCTATATGAGAGGGCGGTCTTGTTGAAACAAAGGCATAATCAAGCTCCCTGTCTGCTAATTCTCTAAAACAAAGGCGGGGGGGGGGGGGAGGGGGGCAAAATTTATTCATGTGTGTAGGGGGTCAACTTTGACTTGAAAAAATTGGCACTATATGTAGCTAGTTCTCTGCTCATGGCACACCTTACATCAATTTTTTTCGTCATTGAGGGATACTTAGAAACACTATTATGTTTGGCAGAGCTCCAATAATCATTATTTTGTGTACATAAATATCCATGAAAGTGGAACCAAGACTCGTCTCAGAAAAACATCTGGTGTGGGCCTATTTCACCATTGTATACACTATTGAGACTCCACTCACAAAATGTGGGCCTAATTACAGGATTACCTGGCTGAGAAGCATACGCCATGATTATTTTGTGTGGTTTTAATAATAATCAGCATTTTAGTAGCTCTCCACACAGAGCCGGTCTGTTGTGAAAGATGCCTAGGTAATTTTTGTGGGGAAGTTTCCAGACGATGACTGATGTCATCTAATGTTTCTTCGGTAAGAACCCTACATTGCCTTTTAGATTTCTTGGACTGAGCATATCCCATGGTCTGAAATGATTTATAAAATGTATGGATTGTGTGCAGCCTGGAAATTTTACTTGTGCAAACCTTTCGGCAAATTGTTTTCACTTCACCAGAAGATTATATACAAATACATATACAAATACAAATCATAAATACACACCGTGCAACACAAAACAATTATTGCGCCATAATATATTTTGGGACTAAATAAAGGACAAATAATGAATAACTTGTAATAACAGAACCATGTCTTATCACTGTCGATTCAATACTGCAGAGCCAGAACAAAGGAAAGCCATGTCAGTAGTGTCACCTTCATTACAGTAGTTTGGTCGTGTGCTCCTCAGAGGTGAAGGCTTGGATAGGCTGGTTCTGTTGGTAGTGTGAGCTTGTAAGAGGTGAAGGCTTGGATAGGCCGGTTCTGTTGGTAATATGAGCTTGTAAGAGGTGAAGGCTTGGATAGGCTGGTTCTGTTGGTAGTATGAGCTTGTAAGAGGTGAAGGCTTGGATAGGCTGGTTCTGTTGATAGTATGACCTTGTAAGAGGTGAAGGCTTGGATAGGCCGGTTCTGTTGGTAATATGAGCTTGTAAGAGGTGAAGGCTTGGATAGGCTGGCTCTGTTGGTAGTATGAGCTTGTAAGAGGTGAAGGCTTGGATAGGCTGGTTCTGTTGATAGTATGAGCTTGAAAGAGGTGAAGGCTTGGATAGGCCGGTTCTGTTGGTAGTATGAGCTAGTAAGAGGTGAAGGCTCGGATAGGCTGGTTCTGTTGGTAGTATGAGCTTGTAAGAGGTGAAGGCTTGGATAGGCTGGTTCTGTTGGTAGTATGAGCTTGTAAGAGGTGAAGGCTTGGATAGGCTGGTTCTGTTGGTAGTATGAGCTTGTAAGAGCTGAAGGCTTGGATAGGCCGGTTCTGTTGGTAATATGAGCTTGTAAGAGGTGAAGGCTTGGATAGGCTGGTTCTGTTGGTAGTATGAGCTTGTAAGAGGTGAAGGCTTGGATAGGCCGGTTCTGTTGGTAGTATGAGCTTGTAAGAGGTGAAGGCTTGGATAGGCTGGTTCTGTTGGTAGTGTGAGCTTGTAAGAGGTGAAGGCTTGGATAGGCTGGTTCTGTTGGTAGTATGAGCTAGTAAGAGGTGAAGGCTCGGATAGGCTGGTTCTGTTGGTAGTGTGAGCTTGTAAGAGGTGAAGGCTTGGATAGGCTGGTTCTGTTGGTAGTATGAGCTAGTAAGGGGTGAAGGCTTGGATAGGCTGGTTCTGTTGGTAGTGTGAGCTTGTAAGAGGTGAAGGCTTGGATAGGCTGGTTCTGTTGGTAGTATGAGCTAGTAAGAGGTGAAGGCTTGGATAGGCTGGTTCTGTTGGTAGTATGAGCTAGTAAGAGGTGAAGGCTCGGATAGGCTGGTTCTGTTGGTAGTGTGAGCTTGTAAGAGGTGAAGGCTCGGATAGGCTGGTTCTGTTGGTAGTATGAGCTAGTAAGAGGTGAAGGCTCGGATAGGCTGGTTCTGTTGGTAGTGTGAGCTAGTAAGAGGTGAAGGCTCGGATAGGCTGGTTCTGTTGGTAGTGTGAGCTAGTAAGGGGTGAAGGCTCGGATAGGCTGGTTCTGTTGGTAGTATGAGCTAGTAAGGGGTGAAGGCTCGGATAGGCTGGTTCTGTTGGTAGTGTGAGCTAGTAAGAGGTGAAGGCTCGGATAGGCTGGTTCTGTTGGTAGTATGAGCTAGTAAGAGGTGAAGGCTCGGATAGGCTGGTTCTGTTGGTAGTGTGAGCTAGTAAGAGGTGAAGGCTTGGATAGGCTGGTTCTGTTGGTAGTGTGAGCTAGTAAGAGGTGAAGGCTCGGATAGGCTGGTTCTGTTGGTAGTGTGAGCTAGTAAGAGGTGAAGGCTTGGATAGGCTGGTTCTGTTGAGAGTGTGAACTAGTAAGAGGTGAAGGCTTGGATAGGCTAGTTCTGTTGGTAGTGTGAGCTAGTAAGAGGCGAAGGCTTGAATAGGCTGGTTCTGTTGGTAGTATGAGCTAGTAAGAGGTGAAGGCTTGGATAGGCTGGTTCTGTTGGTAGTGTGAGCTAGTAAGAGGTGAAGGCTTGAATAGGCTGGTTCTGTTGGTAGTATGAGCTAGTAAGAGGTGAAGGCTTGGATAGGTTGGTTCTGTTGGTAGTGTGAGCTTGTAAGAGGTGAAGGCTTGGATAGGTTGGTTCTGTTGGTAGTATGAGCTTGTAAGAGGTGAAGGCTTCGATAGGCTGGTTCTGTTGGTAGTATGAGCTTGTAAGGGGTGAAGCCATGGATAGGCCGGTTCTGTTGGTAATATGAGCTAGTAAGAGGTGAAGGCTTCGATAGGCTGGTTCTGTTGGTAATATGAGCTAGTAAGAGGTGAAGGCTTGGATAGGCTGGTTCTGTTGGTAGTGTGAGCTAGTAAGAGGTGAAGGCTTGGATAGGCTGGCTCTGTTGGTAGTGTGAGCTAGTAAGAGGTGAAGGCTTGGATAGGCTGGTTCTGTTGGTAGTGTGAGCTAGTAAGAGCTGAAGGCTTGGATAGGCTGGTTCTGTTGGTAGTATGAGCTAGTAAGAGGTGAAGGCTTGGATAGGCTGGTTCTGTTGGTAGTGTGAGCTAGTAAGAGGTGAAGGCTTGAATAGGCTGGTACTGTTGGTAGTATGAGCTAGTAAGAGGTGAAGACTTGGATAGGCTGGTTCTGTTGGTAGTATGAGCTAGTAAAAGGTGAAGGCTTGGATAGGTTGGTTCTGTTGGTAGTGTGAGCTTGTAAGAGGTGAAGGCTTGGATAGGTTGGTTCTGTTGGTAGTATGAGCTTGTAAGAGGTGAAGGCTTCGATAGGCTGGTTCTGTTGGTAGTATGAGCTTGTAAGGGGTGAAGCCTTGGATAGGCCGGTTCTGTTGGTAATATGAGCTAGTAAGAGGTGAAGGCTTCGATAGGCTGGTTCTGTTGGTAATATGAGCTAGTAAGAGGTGAAGGCTTGGATAGGCTGGTTCTGTTGGTAGTGTGAGCTAGTAAGAGGTGAAGGCTTGGATAGGCTGGCTCTGTTGGTAGTGTGAGCTAGTAAGAGGTGAAGGCTTGGATAGGCTGGTTCTGTTGGTAGTGTGAGCTAGTAAGAGGTGAAGGCTTGGATAGGCTGGTTCTGTTGGTAGTGTGAGCTAGTAAGAGGTGAAGGCTTCGATAGGCTGGTTCTGTTGGTAATATGAGCTAGTAAGAGGTGAAGGCTTGGATAGGCTGGTTCTGTTGGTAGTGTGAGCTAGTAAGAGGTGAAGGCTTGGATAGGCTGGCTCTGTTGGTAGTGTGAGCTAGTAAGAGGTGAAGGCTTGGATAGGCTGGTTCTGTAGGTAGTGTGAGCTCGTAAGAGGTGAAGGCTTGGATAGGCTGGCTCTGTTGGTAGTGTGAGCTAGTAAGAGGTGAAGACTTGGATAGGCTGGTTCTGTTGGTAGTGTGAGCTAGTAAGAGGTGAAGGCTTGGATAGGCTGGTTCTGTTGGTAATATGAGCTAGTAAGAGGTGAAGGCTTCGATAGGCTGGTTCTGTTGGTAGTGTGAGCTAGTAAGAGGTGAAGGCTTGGATAGGCTGGTTCTGTTGGTAATATGAGCTAGTAAGAGGTGAAGGCTTGGATAGGCTGGTTCTGTTGGTAGTGTGAGGTAGTAAGAGGTGAAGGCTTGGATAGGCTGGTTCTGTTGGTAGTATGAGCTAGTAAGAGGTGAAGGCTTGGATAGGCTGGCTCTGTTGGTAGTGTGAGCTAGTAAGAGGTGAAGGCTTCGATAGGCTGGTTCTGTTGGTAATATGAGCTAGTAAGAGGTGAAGGCTTGGATAGGCTGGTTCTGTAGGTAGTGTGAGCTAGTAAGAGGTGAAGGCTTGGATAGGCTGGTTCTGTTGGTAGTGTGAGCTAGTAAGAGGTGAAGGCTTGGATAGGCTGGCTCTGTTGGTAATATGAGCTAGTAAGAGGTGAAGGCTTGGATAGGCTGGTTCTGTTGGTAATATGAGCTAGTAAGAGGTGAAGGCTTGGATAGGCTGGTTCTGTTGGTAGTGTGAGCTAGTAAGAGGTGAAGGCTTGGATAGGCTGGTTCTGTTGGTAATATGAGCTAGTAAGAGGTGAAGGCTTGGATAGGCTGGTTCTGTTGGTAGTGTGAGCTAGTAAGAGGTGAAGGCTTGGATAGGCTGGTTCTGTTGGTAATATGAGCTAGTAAGAGGTGAAGGCTTGGATAGGCTGGTTCTGTTGGTAGTGTGAGCTAGTAAGAGGTGAAGGCTTGGATAGGCTGGTTCTGTTGGTAGTGTGAGCTAGTAAGGGGTGAAGGCTTGGATAGGCTGGTTCTGTAGGTAGTGTGAGCTAGTAAGAGGTGAAGGCTTGGATAGGCTGGTTCTGTTGGTAGTGTGAGCTAGTAAGAGGTGAAGGCTTGGATAGGCTGGTTCTGTTGGTAGTGTGAGCTAGTAAGAGGTGAAGGCTTGGATAGGCTGGTTCTGTTGGTAATATGAGCTAGTAAGAGGTGAAGGCTTGGATAGGCTGGTTCTGTTGGTAATATGAGCTAGTAAGAGGTGAAGGCTTGGATAGGCTGGTTCTGTTGGTAGTGTGAGCTAGTAAGAGGTGAAAGCTTGGATAGGCTGGTTCTGTTGGTAATATGAGCTAGTAAGAGGTGAAGGCTTGGATAGGCTGGTTCTGTAGGTAGTGTGAGCTAGTAAGAGGTGAAGGCTTGGATAGGCTGGTTCTGTTGGTAGTGTGAGCTAGTAAGAGGTGAAGGCTTGGATAGGCCGGTTCTGTTGGTAATATGAGCTAGTAAGAGGTGAAGGCTTGGATAGGCTAGTTCTGTTGGTAATATGAGCTAGTAAGAGGTGAAGGCTTGGATAGGCTGGTTCTGTAGGTAGTGTGAGCTAGTAAGAGGTGAAGGCTTGGATAGGCTGGTTCTGTTGGTAATATGAGCTAGTAAGAGGTGAAGGCTTGGATAGGCTGGTTCTGTAGGTAGTGTGAGCTAGTAAGAGGTGAAGGCTTGGATAGGCTGGTTCTGTAGGTAGTGTGAGCTAGTAAGCGGTGAAGGCTTGGATAGGCTGGTTCTGTTGGTAGTGTGAGCTAGTAAGAGGTGAAGGCTTGGATAGGCTGGTTCTGTAGGTAGTGTGAGCTAGTAAGAGGTGAAGGCTTGGATAGGTTGGTTCTGTTGGTAATATGAGCTAGTAAGAGGTGAAGGCTTGGATAGGCTGGTTCTGTTGGTAATATGAGCTAGTAAGAGGTGAAGGCTTGGATAGGCTGGTTCTGTTGGTAGTGTGAGCTAGTAAGAGGTGAAGGCTTGGATAGGCTGGTTCTGTTGGTAATATGAGCTAGTAAGAGGTGAAGGCTTGGATAGGCTGGTTCTGTTGGTAATATGAGCTAGTAAGAGGTGAAGGCTTGGATAGGCCGGTTCTGTTGGTAGTGTGAGCTAGTAAGAGGTGAAGGCTTGGATAGGCTGGTTCTGTTGGTAGTATGAGCTAGTAAGAGGTGAAGGCTTGGATAGGCTGGTTCTGTTGGTAATATGAGCTAGTAAGAGGTGAAGGCTTGGATAGGCCGGTTCTGTTGGTAGTATGAGCTAGTAAGAGGTGAAGGCTTGGATAGGCCGGTTCTGTTGGTAGTGTGAGCTAGTAAGAGGTGAAGGCTTGGATAGGCCGGTTCTGTTGGTAATATGAGCTAGTAAGAGGTGAAGGCTTGGATAGGCTGGTTCTGTTGGTAGTATGAGCTAGTAAGAGGTGAAGGCTTGGATAGGCTGGTTCTGTTGGTAATATGAGCTAGTAAGAGGTGAAGGCTTGGATAGGCTGGCTCTGTTGGTAGTGTGAGCTAGTAAGAGGTGAAGGCTTGGATAGGCTGGTTCTGTTGGTAATATGAGCTAGTAAGAGGTGAAGGCTTGGATAGGCTGGTTCTGTTGGTAATATGAGCTAGTAAGAGGTGAAGGCTTGGATAGGCCGGTTCTGTTGGTAGTGTGAGCTAGTAAGAGGTGAAGGCTTGGATAGGCGGGTTCTGTTGGTAATATGAGCTAGTAAGAGGTGAAGGCTTGGATAGGCTGGTTCTGTTGGTAATATGAGCTAGTAAGAGGTGAAGGCTTGGATAGGCGGGTTCTGTTGGTAGTATGAGCTAGTAAGAGGTGAAGGCTTGGATAGGCTGGTTCTGTTGGTAGTGTGAGCTAGTAAGAGGTGAAGGCTTGGAAAGGCTGGTTCTGTTGGTATTATGAGCTAGTAAGAGGTGAAGGCTTGGATAGGCTGGTTCTGTTGGTAGTGTGAGCTAGTAAGGGGTGAAGGCTTGGATAGGCTGGTTCTGTAGGTAGTGTGAGCTAGTAAGAGGTGAAGGCTTGGATAGGCTGGTTCTGTTGGTAGTGTGAGCTAGTAAGAGGTGAAGGCTTGGATAGGCTGGTTCTGTTGGTAGTGTGAGCTAGTAAGAGGTGAAGGCTTGGATAGGCTGGTTCTGTTGGTAATATGAGCTAGTAAGAGGTGAAGGCTTGGATAGGCTGGTTCTGTTGGTAATATGAGCTAGTAAGAGGTGAAGGCTTGGATAGGCTGGTTCTGTAGGTAGTGTGAGCTAGTAAGAGGTGAAAGCTTGGATAGGCTGGTTCTGTTGGTAATATGAGCTAGTAAGAGGTGAAGGCTTGGATAGGCTGGTTCTGTAGGTAGTGTGAGCTAGTAAGTGGTGAAGGCTTGGATAGGCTGGTTCTGTTGGTAGTGTGAGCTAGTAAGAGGTGAAGGCTTGGATAGGCCGGTTCTGTTGGTAATATGAGCTAGTAAGACGTGAAGGCTTGGATAGGCTAGTTCTGTTGGTAATATGAGCTAGTAAGAGGTGAAGGCTTGGATAGGCTGGTTCTGTAGGTAGTGTGAGCTAGTAAGAGGTGAAGGCTTGGATAGGCTGGTTCTGTTGGTAATATGAGCTAGTAAGAGGTGAAGGCTTGGATAGGCTGGTTCTGTAGGTAGTGTGAGCTAGTAAGAGGTGAAGGCTTGGATAGGCTGGTTCTGTAGGTAGTGTGAGCTAGTAAGCGGTGAAGGCTTGGATAGGCTGGTTCTGTTGGTAGTGTGAGCTAGTAAGAGGTGAAGGCTTGGATAGGCTGGTTCTGTAGGTAGTGTGAGCTAGTAAGAGGTGAAGGCTTGGATAGGCTGGTTCTGTTGGTAATATGAGCTAGTAAGAGGTGAAGGCTTGGATAGGCTGGTTCTGTTGGTAATATGAGCTAGGAAGAGGTGAAGGCTTGGATAGGCTGGTTCTGTTGGTAGTGTGAGCTAGTAAGAGGTGAAGGCTTGGATAGGCTGGTTCTGTTGGTAATATGAGCTAGTAAGAGGTGAAGGCTTGGATAGGCTGGCTCTGTTGGTAATATGAGCTAGTAAGAGGTGAAGGCTTGGATAGGCTGGTTCTGTTGGTAATATGAGCTAGTAAGAGGTGAAGGCTTGGATAGGCTGGTTCTGTTGGTAATATGAGCTAGTAAGAGGTGAAGGCTTGGATAGGCCGGTTCTGTTGGTAGTGTGAGCTAGTAAGAGGTGAAGGCTTGGATAGGCTGGTTCTGTTGGTAGTATGAGCTAGTAAGAGGTGAAGGCTTGGATAGGCTGGTTCTGTTGGTAATATGAGCTAGTAAGAGGTGAAGGCTTGGATAGGCCGGTTCTGTTGGTAGTATGAGCTAGTAAGAGGTGAAGGCTTGGATAGGCCGGTTCTGTTGGTAGTGTGAGCTAGTAAGAGGTGAAGGCTTGGATAGGCCGGTTCTGTTGGTAATATGAGCTAGTAAGAGGTGAAGGCTTGGATAGGCTGGTTCTGTTGGTAGTATGAGCTAGTAAGAGGTGAAGGCTTGGATAGGCTGGTTCTGTTGGTAATATGAGCTAGTAAGAGGTGAAGGCTTGGATAGGCTGGCTCTGTTGGTAGTGTGAGCTAGTAAGAGGTGAAGGCTTGGATAGGCTGGTTCTGTTGGTAATATGAGCTAGTAAGAGGTGAAGGCTTGGATAGGCTGGTTCTGTTGGTAATATGAGCTAGTAAGAGGTGAAGGCTTGGATAGGCCGCTTCTGTTGGTAGTGTGAGCTAGTAAGAGGTGAAGGCTTGGATAGGCGGGTTCTGTTGGTAATATGAGCTAGTAAGAGGTGAAGGCTTGGATAGGCTGGTTCTGTTGGTAATATGAGCTAGTAAGAGGTGAAGGCTTGGATAGGCGGGTTCTGTTGGTAGTATGAGCTAGTAAGAGGTGAAGGCTTGGATAGGCTGGTTCTGTTGGTAGTGTGAGCTAGTAAGAGGTGAAGGCTTGGAAAGGCTGGTTCTGTTGGTAATATGAGCTAGTAAGAGGTGAAGGCTTGGATAGGCTGGTTCTGTTGGTAATATGAGCTAGTAAGAGGTGAAGGCTTGGATAGGCCGGTTCTGTTGGTAATATGAGCTAGTAAGAGGTGAAGGCTTGGATAGGCTGGTTCTGTTGGTAGTATGAGCTAGTAAGGGGTGAAGGCTTGGATAGGCTGGTTCTGTTGGTAGTGTGAGCTAGTAAGAGGTGAAGGCTTGGATAGGCTGGTTCTGTTGGTAATATGAGCTAGTAAGAGGTGAAGGCTTGGATAGGCTGGTTCTGTAGGTATTGTGAGCTAGTAAGAGGTGAAGGCTTGGATAGGCTGGTTCTGTTGGTAGTGTGAGCTAGTAAGAGGTGAAGGCTTGGATAGGCTGGTTCTGTTAGTAGTGTGAGCTAGTAAGAGGTGAAGGCTTGGATAGGCTGGTTCTGTTGGTAATATGAGCTAGTAAGAGGTGAAGGCTTGGATAGGCTGGTTCTGTTGGTAGTGTGAGCTAGTAAGAGGTGAAGGCTTGGATAGGCTGGTTCTGTTGGTAATATGAGCTAGTAAGAGGTGAAGGCTTGGATAGGCTGGTTCTGTTGGTAATATGAGCTAGTAAGAGGTGAAGGCTTGGATAGACCGGTTCTGTTGGTAATATGAGCTAGTAAGAGGTGAAGGCTTGGATAGGCTGGTTCTGTTGGTAGTATGAGCTAGTAAGGGGTGAAGGCTTGGATAGGCTGGTTCTGTTGGTAGTGTGAGCTAGTAAGAGGTGAAGGCTTGGATAGGCTGGTTCTGTAGGTAGTGTGAGCTAGTAAGAGGTGAAGGCTTGGATAGGCTGGTTCTGTTGGTAGTGTGAGCTAGTAAGAGGTGAAGGCTTGGATAGGCTGGTTCTGTTGGTAGTGTGAGCTAGTAAGAGGTGAAGGCTTGGATAGGCCGGTTCTGTTGGTAATATGAGCTAGTAAGAGGTGAAGGCTTGGATAGGCTGGTTCTGTTGGTAGTGTGAGCTAGTAAGAGGTGAAGGCTTGGATAGGCTGGTTCTGTTGGTAGTGTGAGCTAGTAAGAGGTGAAGGCTTGGATAGGCTGGTTCTGTTGGTAGTGTGAGCTAGTAAGAGGTGAAGGCTTGGATAGGCTGGTTCTGTTGGTAGTGTGAGCTAGTAAGAGGTGAAGGCTTGGATAGGCTGGTTCTGTTGGTAATATGAGCTAGTAAGAGGTGAAGGCTTGGATAGGCTGGTTCTGTTGGTAGTGTGAGCTAGTAAGAGGTGAAGGCTTGGATAGGCTGGTTCTGTTGGTAGTGTGAGCTAGTAAGAGGTGAAGGCTTGGATAGGCTGGTTCTGTTGGTAGTATGAGCTAGTAAGAGGTGAAGGCTTGGATAGGCCGGTTCTGTTGGTAGTGTGAGCTTGTAAGAGGTGAAGGCTTGGATAGGCTGGTTCTGTTGGTAGTATGAGCTTGTAAGAGGTGAAGGCTTGGATAGGCTTGCTCTGTTGGTAGTGTGAGCTAGTAAGGGGTGAAGGCTTGGATAGGCTGGTTCTGTTGGTAGTATGAGCTTGTAAGAGGTGAAGGCTTGGATAGGCTGGCTCTGTTGGTAGTGTGAGGTAGTAAGAGGTGAAGGCTTGGATAGGCTGGTTCTGTTGGTAGTATGAGCTTTTAAGAGGTGAAGGCTTGGATAGGCTGGCTCTGTTGGTAGTGTGAGCTAGTAAGAGGTGAAGGCATGGATAGGCTGGTTCTGTTGGTAGTGTGAGCTAGTAAGAGGTGAAGGCTTGGATAGGCTGGTTCTGTTGGTAATATGAGCTAGTAAGAGGTGAAGGCTTGGATAGGCTGGTTCTGCTGGTAATATGAGCTAGTAAGAGGTGAAGGCTTGGATAGGCCGGTTCTGTTGGTAATATGAGCTAGTAAGAGGTGAAGGCTTGGATAGGCTGGTTCTGTTGGTAGTATGAGCTAGTAAGGGGTGAAGGCTTGGATAGGCTGGTTCTGTTGGTAGTGTGAGCTAGTAAGAGGTGAAGGCTTGGATAGGCTGGTTCTGTTGGTAATATGAGCTAGTAAGAGGTGAAGGCTTGGATAGGCTGGTTCTGTAGGTAGTGTGAGCTAGAAAGAGGTGAAGGCTTGGATAGGCTGGTTCTGTTGGTAGTGTGAGCTAGTAAGAGGTGAAGGCTTGGATAGGCTGGTTCTGTTGGTAGTGTGAGCTAGTAAGAGGTGAAGGCTTGGATAGGCTGGTTCTGTTGGTAGTGTGAGCTAGTAAGAGGTGAAGGCTTGGATAGGCTGGTTCTGTTGGTAGTGTGAGCTAGTAAGAGGTGAAGGCTTGGATAGGCTGGTTCTGTTGGTAGTGTGAGCTAGTAAGAGGTGAAGGCTTGGATAGGCTGGTTCTGTTGGTAGTGTGAGCTAGTAAGAGGTGAAGGCTTGGATAGGCTGGTTC
Organism: Tenodera sinensis; assembly: GCA_030765045.1. Taxonomy (NCBI): domain Eukaryota; kingdom Metazoa; phylum Arthropoda; class Insecta; order Mantodea; family Mantidae; genus Tenodera; species Tenodera sinensis. The sequence goes on along the minus strand of CM060964.1, from coordinate 360,695,062 downwards.
TGTTGGTAGTGTGAGCTAGTAAGAGGTGAAGGCTTGGATAGGCTGGTTCTGTTGGTAATATGAGCTAGTAAGAGGTGAAGGCTTGGATAGGCTGGTTCTGTTCGTAATATGAGCTAGTAAGAGGTGAAGGCTTGGATAGGCTGGTTCTGTTGGTAGTATGAGCTAGTAAGAGGTGAAGGCTTGTATAGGCTGGTTCTGTTGGTAGTGTGAGCTAGTAAGAGGTGAAGGCTTGGATAGGCTGGTTCTGTTGGTAATATGAGCTAGTAAGAGGTGAAGGCTTGGATAGGCTGGTTCTGTTGGTAGTGTGAGCTAGTAAGAGGTGAAGGCTTGGATAGGCTGGTTCTGTTGGTAGTGTGAGCTAGTAAGAGGTGAAGGCTTGGATAGGCTGGTTCTGTTGGTAGTATGAGCTAGTAAGAGGTGAAGGCTTGGATAGGCCGGTTCTGTTGGTAGTGTGAGCTTGTAAGAGGTGAAGGCTTGGATAGGCTGGTTCTGTTGGTAGTATGAGCTTGTAAGAGGTGAAGGCTTGGATAGGCTGGCTCTGTTGGTAGTGTGAGCTAGTAAGAGGTGAAGGCTTGGATAGGCTGGTTCTGTTGGTAGTATGAGCTTTTAAGAGGTGAAGGCTTGGATAGGCTGGCTCTGTTGGTAGTGTGAGCTAGTAAGAGGTGAAGGCTTGGATAGGCTGTTTCTGTTGATAGTATAAGCTTGTGAGAGGTGAAGGCTTGGATAGGCTGGCTCTGTTGGTAGTATGAGCTTGTAAGAGGTGAAGGCTTGGATAGGCTGGTTCTGTTGGTAGCATGAGCTTGTAAGAGGTGAAGGCTTGGATAGGCTGGTTCTGTTGGTAGTATGAGCTTGTAAGAGGTGAAGGCTTGGATAGGCTGGTTCTGTTGGTAGCATGAGCTTGTAAGAGGTGAAGGCTTGGATAGGCTGGTTCTGTTGGTAGTATGAGCTTGTAAGAGGTGAAGGCTTGGATAGGCTGGTTCTGTTGGTAGTATGAGCTTGTAAGAGGTGAAGGCTTGGATAGGCTGGTTCTGTTGGTAGTGTGAGCTTGTAAGAGGTGAAGGCTTGGATAGGCTGGTTCTGTTGTTAGTGTGAGCGAGTAAGAGGTGAAGGCTTGGATATGCTGGTTCTGTTGGTAGTGTGAGCTAGTAAGAGGTGAAGGCTTGGATAGGCTGGTTCTGTTGGTAGTGTGAGCTTGTAAGAGGTGAAGGCTTGGATAGGCTGGTTCTGTTGTTAGTGTGAGCGAGTAAGAGGTGAAGGCTTGGATAGGCTGGTTCTGTTGGTAGCATGAGCTTGTAAGAGGTGAAGGCTTGGATAGGCTGGTTCTGTTGGTAGTATGAGCTTGTAAGAGGTGAAGGCTTGGATAGGCTGGTTCTGTTGGTAGTATGAGCGAGTAAGAGGTGAAGGCTTGGATAGGCTGGTTCTGTTGGTAGTGTGAGCTAGTAAGAGGTGAAGGCTTGGATAGGCTGGTTCTGTTGGTAGCATGAGCTTGTAAGAGGTGAAGGCTTGGATAGGCCGGTTCTGTTGGTAGTGTGAGCTAGTAAGAGGTGAAGGCTTGGATAGGCCGGTTCTGTTGGTAGTGTGAGCTTGTAAGAGGTGAAGGCTTGGATAGGCTGGTTCTGTTGGTAGTGTGAGCTAGTAAGAGGTGAAGGCTTGGATAGGCTGGTTCTGTTGGTAATATGAGCTAGTAAGAGGTGAAGGCTTGGATAGGCTGGTTCTGTTGTTAGTGTGAGCTAGTAAGAGGTGAAGGCTTGGATAGGCTGGTTCTGTTGGTAGTATGAGCTAGTAAGAGGTGAAGGCTTGGATAGGCTGGTTCTGTTGGTAGTGTGAGCTAGTAAGAGGTGAAGGCTTGTATAGGCTGGTTCTGTTGGTAGTGTGAGCTAGTAAGAGGTGAAGGCTTGGATAGGCTGGTTCTGTTGGTAATATGAGCTAGTAAGAGGTGAAGGCTTGGATAGGCTGGTTCTGTTGGTAGTGTGAGCTAGTAAGAGGTGAAGGCTTGGATAGGCTGGTTCTGTTGGTAGTGTGAGCTAGTAAGAGGTGAAGGCTTGGATAGGCTGGTTCTGTTGGTAGTATGAGCTAGTAAGAGGTGAAGGCTTGGATAGGCCGGTTCTGTTGGTAGTGTGAGCTTGTAAGAGGTGAAGGCTTGGATAGGCTGGTTCTGTTGGTAGTATGAGCTTGTAAGAGGTGAAGGCTTGGATAGGCTGGCTCTGTTGGTAGTGTGAGCTAGTAAGAGGTGAAGGCTTGGATAGGCTGGTTCTGTTGGTAGTATGAGCTTTTAAGAGGTGAAGGCTTGGATAGGCTGGCTCTGTTGGTAGTGTGAGCTAGTAAGAGGTGAAGGCTTGGATAGGCTGTTTCTGTTGATAGTATAAGCTTGTGAGAGGTGAAGGCTTGGATAGGCTGGCTCTGTTGGTAGTATGAGCTTGTTAGAGGTGAAGGCTTGGATAGGCTGGTTCTGTTGGTAGCATGAGCTTGTAAGAGGTGAAGGCTTGGATAGGCTGGTTCTGTTGGTAGTATGAGCTTGTAAGAGGTGAAGGCTTGGATAGGCTGGTTCTGTTGGTAGCATGAGCTTGTAAGAGGTGAAGGCTTGGATAGGCTGGTTCTGTTGGTAGTATGAGCTTGTAAGAGGTGAAGGCTTGGATAGGCTGGTTCTGTTGGTAGTATGAGCTTGTAAGAGGTGAAGGCTTGGATAGGCTGGTTCTGTTGGTAGTGTGAGCTTGTAAGAGGTGAAGGCTTGGATAGGCTGGTTCTGTTGTTAGTGTGAGCGAGTAAGAGGTGAAGGCTTGGATAGGCTGGTTCTGTTGGTAGTGTGAGCTAGTAAGAGGTGAAGGCTTGGATAGGCTGGTTCTGTTGGTAATATGAGCTAGTAAGGGGTGAAGGCTTGGATAGGCTGGTTCTGTTCGTAATATGAGCTAGTAAGAGGTGAAGGCTTGGATAGGCTGGTTCTGTTGGTAGTATGAGCTAGTAAGAGGTGAAGGCTTGGATAGGCTGGTTCTGTTGGTAGTGTGAGCTTGTAAGAGGTGAAGGCTTGGATAGGCTGGTTCTGTTGTTAGTGTGAGCGAGTAAGAGGTGAAGGCTTGGATAGGCTGGTTCTGTTGGTAGCATGAGCTTGTAAGAGGTGAAGGCTTGGATAGGCTGGTTCTGTTGGTAGTATGAGCTTGTAAGAGGTGAAGGCTTGGATAGGCTGGTTCTGTTGGTAGTATGAGCGAGTAAGAGGTGAAGGCTTGGATAGGCTGGTTCTGTTGGTAGTGTGAGCTAGTAAGAGGTGAAGGCTTGGATAGGCTGGTTCTGTTGGTAGCATGAGCTTGTAAGAGGTGAAGGCTTGGATAGGCCGGTTCTGTTGGTAGTGTGAGCTAGTAAGAGGTGAAGGCTTGGATAGGCCGGTTCTGTTGGTAGTGTGAGCTTGTAAGAGGTGAAGGCTTGGATAGGCTGGTTCTGTTGGTAGTGTGAGCTAGTAAGAGGTGAAGGCTTGGATAGGCTGGTTCTGTTGGTAGCATGAGCTTGTAAGAGGTGAAGGCTTGGATAGGCTGGTTCTGTTGGTAGTGTGAGCTTGTAAGAGGTGAAGGCTTGGATAGGCTGGTTCTGTTGGTAGTGTGAGCTAGTAAGAGGTGAAGGCTTGGATAGGCTGGTTCTGTTGGTAGCATGAGCTTGTAAGAGGTGAAGGCTTGGATAGGCTGGTTCTGTTGGTAGTGTGAGCTTGTAAGAGGTGAAGGCTTGGATAGGCTGGTTCTGTTGGTAGTGTGAGCTAGTAAGAGGTGAAGGCTTGGATAGGCTGGTTCTGTTGGTAGTGTGAGGTAGTAAGAGGTGAAGGCTTGGATAGGCTGGTTCTGTTGTTAGTGTGAGCTAGTAAGAGGTGAAGGCTTGGATAGGCTGGTTCTGTTGGTAGTGTGAGCTAGTAAGAGGTGAAGGCTTGGATAGGCTGGTTCTGTTGGTAGTGTGAGGTAGTAAGAGGTGAAGGCTTGGATAGGCTGGTTCTGTTGTTAGTGTGAGCTAGTAAGAGGTGAAGGCTTGGATAGGCTGGTTCTGTTGGTAGTGTGAGCTAGTAAGAGGTGAAGGCTTGGATAGGCTGGCTCTGTTGGTAGTGTGAGCTTGTAAGAGGTGAAGGCTTGGATAGGCTGGTTCTGTTGTTAGTGTGAGCTAGTAAGAGGTGAAGGCTTGGATAGGCTGGTTCTGTTGGTAGTGTGAGGAAGTAAGAGGTGAAGGCTTGGATAGGCTGGTTCTGTTGGTAGTGTGAGCTAGTAAGAGGTGAAGGCTTGGATAGGCTGGTTCTGTTGGTAGCATGAGCTTGTAAGAGGTGAAGGCTTGGATAGGCTGGTTCTGTTGGTAGTGTGAGCTTGTAAGAGGTGAAGGCTTGGATAGGCTGGTTCTGTTGGTAGTGTGAGCTAGTAAGAGGTGAAGGCTTGGATAGGCTGGCTCTGTTGGTAGTGTGAGCTAGTAAGAGGTGAAGGCTTGGATAGGCTGGTTCTGTTGGTAGTGTGAGCTAGTAAGAGGTGAAGGCTTGGATAGGCTGGTTCTGTTGGTAGTGTGAGCTAGTAAGAGGTGAAGGCTTGGATAGGCTGGTTCTGTTGTTAGTGTGAGCTAGTAAGAGGTGAAGGCTAGGATAGGCTGGTTCTGTTGTTAGTGTGAGCGAGTAAGAGGTGAAGGCTTGGATAGGCTGGTTCTGTTGGTAGTATGGGCTAGTAAGAGGTGAAGGCTTGGATAGGCTGGTTCTGTTGGTAGTATGAGCTTGTAAGAGGTGAAGGCTTGGATAGGCTGGTTCTGTTGGTAGTGTGAGCGAGTAAGAGGTGAAGGCTTGGATAGGCTGGTTCTGTTGGTAGTATGAGCTAGTAAGAGGTGAAGGCTTGGATAGGCTGGTTCTGTTGGTAGTGTGAGCTAGTAAGTGGTGAAGGCTTGGATAGGCTGGTTCTGTTGGTAGTGTGAGCGAGTAAGAGGTGAAGGCTTGGATAGGCTGGTTCTGTTGGTAGTATGAGCTAGTAAGAGGTGAAGGCATGGATAGGCTGGTTCTGTTGGTAGTGTGAGCTAGTAAGAGGTGAAGGCTTGGATAGGCTGGTTCTGTTGGTAGTGTGAGCTAGTAAGAGGTGAAGGCTTGGATAGGCTGGTTCTGTTGGTAGTGTGAGCTAGTAAGAGGTGAAGGCTTGGATAGGCTGGTTCTGTTGGTAGTATGAGCTAGTAAGAGGTGAAGGCTTGGATAGGCTGGTTCTGTTGGTAGTGTGAGCTAGTAAGAGGTGAAGGCTTGGATAGGCTGGTTCTGTTGGTAGTGTGAGCTAGTAAGAGGTGAAGGCTTGGATAGGCTGGTTCTGTTGGTAGTGTGAGCTAGTAAGAGGTGAAGGCTTGCATAGGCTGGTTCTGTTGGTAGTGTGAGCTAGTAAGAGGTGAAGGCTTGGATAGGCTGGTTCTGTTGGTAGTGTGAGCTAGTAAGAGGTGAAGGCTTGGATAGGCTGGTTCTGTTGGTAGTATGAGCTAGTAAGAGGTGAAGGCTTGGATAGGCTGGTTCTGTTGGTAGTGTGAGCTAGTAAGAGGTGAAGGCTTGGATAGGCTGGTTCTGTTGGTAGTATGAGCTAGTAAGAGGTGAAGGCATGGATAGGCTGGTTCTGTTGGTAGTGTGAGCTAGTAACAGGTGAAGGCTTGGATAGGCTGGTTCTGTTGGTAGTATGAGCTAGTAAGAGGTGAAGGCATGGATAGGCTGGTTCTGTTGGTAGTATGAGCTAGTAAGAGGTGAAGGCATGGATAGGCCTGTTCTGTTGTTAGTGTGAGCTAGTAAGAGGTGAAGGCTTGGATAGGCTGGTTCTGTTGGTAGTATGAGCTAGTAAGAGGTGAAGGCATGGATAGGCTGGTTCTGTTGGTAGTATGAGCTAGTAAGAGGTGAAGGCTTGGATAGGCTGGTTCTGTTGTTAGTGTGAGCGAGTAAGAGGTGAAGGCTTGGATAGGCTGGTTCTGTTGTTAGTGTGAGCGAGTAAGAGGTGAAGGCTTGGATAGGCTGGTTCTGTTGGTAGTGTGAGCTTGTAAGAGGTGAAGGCTTGGATAGGCTGGTTCTGTTGGTAGTATGAGCTAGTAAGAGGTGAAGGCTTGGATAGGCTGGTTCTGTTGGTAGTGTGAGCTAGTAAGAGGTGAAGGCATGGATAGGCTGGTTCTGTTGTTAGTGTGAGCGAGTAAGAGGTGAAGGCTTGGATAGGCTGGTTCTGTTGGTAGTATGAGCTAGTAAGAGGTGAAGGCTTGGATAGGCTGGTTCTGTTGGTAGTGTGAGCTAGTAAGAGGTGAAGGCTTGGATAGGCTGGTTCTGTTGTTAGTGTGAGCGAGTAAGAGGTGAAGGCTTGGATAGGCTGGTTCTGTTGGTAGTGTGAGCTTGTAAGAGGTGAAGGCTTGGATAGGCCGGTTCTGTTGAGAGTATGAGCTAGTAAGAGGTGAAGGCTTGGATATGCTGGTTCTGTTGGTAGTGTGAGCTTGTAAGAGGTGAAGGCTTGGATAGGCTGGTTCTGTTGGTAGTGTGAGCTTGTAAGAGGTGAAGGCTTGGATAGGCTGGTTCTGTTGGTAGTGTGAGCTTGTAAGAGGTGAAGGCTTGGATAGGCTGGTTCTGTTGGTAGTATGAGCTTGTAAGAGGTGAAGGCTTGGATAGGCTGGTTCTGTTGGTAGTGGGAGCTAGTAAGAGGTGAAGGCTTGGATAGGCTGGTTCTGTTGGTAGTGGGAGCTAGTAAGAGGTGAAGGCTTGGATAGGCTGGTTCTGTTGAGAGTATGAGCTAGTAAGAGGTGAAGGCTTGGATATGCTGGTTCTGTTGGTAGTGTGAGCTTGTAAGAGGTGAAGGCTTGGATAGGCTGGTTCTGTTGGTAGTATGAGCTAGTAAGAGGTGAAGGCTTGGATATGCTGGTTCTGTTGGTAGTGTGAGCTTGTAAGAGGTGAAGGCTTGGATAGGCTGGTTCTGTTGAGAGTATGAGCTAGTAAGAGGTGAAGGCTTGGATATGCTGGTTCTGTTGGTAGTGTGAGCTAGTAAGAGGTGAAGGCTTGGATATGCTGGTTCTGTTGGTAGTGGGAGCTAGTAAGAGGTGAAGGCTTGGATATGCTGGTTCTGTTGGTAGTATGAGCTAGTAAGAGGTGAAGGCTTGGATATGCTGGTTCTGTTGGTAGTGTGAGCTAGTAAGAGGTGAAGGCTTGGATATGCTGGTTCTGTTGGTAGTGTGAGCTTGTAAGAGGTGAAGGCTTGGATAGGCTGGTTCTGTTGGTAGTGTGAGCTTGTAAGAGGTGAAGGCTTGGATAGGCTGGTTCTGTTGGTAGTATGAGCTTGTAAGAGGTGAAGGCTTGGATAGGCTGGTTCTGTTGGTAGTGGGAGCTAGTAAGAGGTGAAGGCTTGGATAGGCCGGTTCTGTTGAGAGTTTGAATGGAAATGATCCTCAGCGAGGGACCTGCAAATGAAACCACTGATGTTACCCCAGTATGCCAAAGAGGAGCTTATGGCAACGTGTAGTATTCCCAAGAGGTCACCCATACAAGTACTGACCGCAGCCAATGCTGCTTAACTTTGATGATCAGACGAGAAGCAAGTGGTTTCAGCATTGCGCAGCCAGAAAACATGCAAGACAGTGAGGGAAGGAGTAGAGGCACTGGTGTAGCGTGCAGCACTAACTGGGTTAGAATGAAAGGATTTAGCTAATTGCACTAAGTCACGTTTCTGCAATAGCTTGCCTTATTGAGTCACCCTCGACCATAACACTTACCTACTCCAGTGACCAAGAGAAACAAACCAGAACTTAATTTATGTGATAATACAGTGCATGGAAATATTTTTTCTTTCCTTCCATCTGATAGTTTATTTTGCAAGTCAAACTCTAGTCATGAACATACCTTACATGTATACTGTGTGACTCATTTCCATCTATGTTTTGGTTTACTAATGTACAACAGTGATATTGAATAAAACCTGCGGAAGTGTGGAATTATTCTGAAATACATGGCACTAATAACAACGGAACTGAACGCACTTCAAAATCTCTTGCTTTTTACATATTTTCCATTTTTTAAACATGTTTTTCTTGACATCGTATAATTCACCGTTCTGAAAAATATTTTCAGGCAAGTCATTCCCTTGTGTATAAAGACAAAAGATTAATTAATCACCTGTTTACACAAACATCTGGATTGCCTCATTGTTACAGGGCTTGCTTTTGAAATCTGGGCTGTGCTGATAAGAAAGTGGAAGAAATTCTCGTATATACGCTCTTTTAAACCGTACACTTGAGATAACGAAGAAACAATAACATCTTATTCAACCGAAATCGGAAAAAGATGTATTCCGCTTCCCAGTGGTTTAGTTAGGCTGTTGGAATTTGCTATTTATCAAGAAGTGCTTAGAATAGCAAGGGCGTAAGCGCCAAAGTACGAATTTTTTGTTTTTCTTGCAAGATATGATATGAAGCATACTCTTTAATGCCTGTTAAGTGTGAATGGTTAATACGCCTTGGATATGAACGAATTCTCCATTTGAATACAGCATGGTGTTAGACCTCACGTGCTTCAGCCGAATCTGGAGAATAACATAGGCGTATGAGCCAACCTGCCAGCCGGAGCCGGCCGCTACACTGTCACAGTCGCTCTTGAAGAGAGTGTAGCATTAAATCACTTAAGAAGGGTACTGTTTATTTTCAGGCCTTTACCCCCCATAAATGGTTATTCCTTAACCTTTCAAACATGTTTGCGGTATTGTAAATCGTTTTTGCCTGGATGTACTCCTGCCTGTGCGTCTGTAGTTCAGTCTGTTGCTTTTAAAGAAAGCTGCAACATGTTTTAGTGGCTTGCAGCGCTCGGTTTAACTTCTCTTTAGCATTGTTTCTAGAGTTGTGCTGTTTACAAACAATACAATTGAACAAACCTTTAGTGTATTTAGCATAGTGATTTACTTTTATTAAGCACTATGAGTGACACAGACAGTGGTTCTATTTCTCATCACGTAAGTCGTCCCAGAAAACAACACGAGATGCAGAAAAACCAATGGAAAATGCATATGGCCAAGAGGAAGAGAAATATAGGTGAAGAACACGTAAGTTAAAAAATCTGACCATGACTTTCTCTACTCTTGTACTAACCATCATGAGCGTCGCGAAGGGGGGGGGGGGGGCAAGGGGGGGGGGGCACGGCCCTCCCCTGGAAGTTGGTCAACTTAATGTGCAATCAATTACTGACTATTAAACTACTATTTTAAAAGATCAATTTTTATTTAGCACGAATTAATATGGTTATATGCAACAAATATTATAAATTGTGACATTAAACTAAGAATTAATAATATCTGTTTGCAAATTTCAAACATTTGCCCCCCCCCCCCTGGAAAAATGTCTGCCGACACTCATGCTAACCATTCTAACAAACTCTTATTCCTATATTTCCATGTTAGTTAAGATAAACATTCGTACAAGTTATCTTATTGCTTATTTCCTTGTAGGTGCAAGGGACATATTAGAATACAGCAGGCTTTGTGCGATGGTCAAATCTTTTTGACCTATGAGATTCCGTTCTATTTGCATGATTAATATATAAAAAAATCTGATGTGTTGCACTCACATGACTTTCTCTACTCTTGTACTAACCATTCTTACAAACTCTTATTCCTATATCTTCTTCGTGTTAGTTAAAATAAACATTTGTACAAATTATCTTATTGGTTATTTCCTTGTAGGTGCAAGGGGAATATTGGAATACAGTAGGCTTTGTGCTATAGTCAAATCTTTTAAAGCTTTGAGATTCCGCTCTCTTTGTACACGTAACATATAAAAAAATGAACAACGATGACCCATTTCATGAAAGTTCCAAGTTTTCCGAAACTCACACACATAACAAGGTATATCTCCGAAATGGTTCACCCTACAAGAAAATTTATTGAGACATAAATTGTGTATTTTAGCAAGATCTACATTTTTTGTGTAGTATAATTTGGTCTACCTCTAACGGTTTACTAGTTATGCAAAAGTCGTCCAGAGTAAATAGGACTACAGGGGCTATAGCCATAAAATTCAAGATATACATTTCATTTGTCATCAAAATATCTCAAACATATGACATTTTAATCAAAATCGTTAGAGCCATTTTCAAGAAAATCAAAATTTTCGAAAAATTTTCCATGTAAAGGGTAGTTTAGGGTGGGGCTATTTTCTTCAAAATCTTCGTGTCACATCCTTGAAGGACATTAAACTTAAATACCAACTTTGGTTTTTAACGGACTTTTCGTTTTTGAGCTATGCTGTCCACAGACTGACAGACTGACAGACTGACAGATTGACAGACACACAGACACACAGACACACACACAGATCTTTTTCTAAAATTGCTTTTTTTGGATTCAGGGGGCCTCAAAACATGTATTTCCGGTGAAATCTCGACTTCGAATTTTTGGGTGGAATACAATACTTCCCCTACTTACCAGTAGAGAAAGTAAAAATGAACAACGTTGTTGCATTTCGCTAAAGTTCTAATTTTTCCGAAACTCACACACGTAACAAGGAATATCTCCGAAATGATTTACCCTACAAGAAAATTTATTGAGACATAAATTGTTTATTTTAACAAGATCTACATTTTTTGTATAGTATAATTTGGTCTATCTCTAACGGTTTACCAGTTATGCAAAAGTCGTCCAGAGTAAATACGACTACAGGGGCTATAGCCAGAAAATTCAAGATATACATTTCATTTGTCATAAAAATATCTCAAACATATGACATTTTAATCAAAATCGTTAGAGCCATTTTCAAGAAAATCAAAATTTTCGAAAAATTTTCCATGTAAAAGGTAGTTTAGGGTGGGGCTATTTTCTTCAAAATCTTCGTCACAGCCTTGAACGACATTAAACTTAAATACCAACTTTGGTTTTTAACCGACTTTTCCTTTTTGAGTTATGTTGTCCACAGACTGACAAAGTGACACACAGACTGACACACAGACACATACTGGGACCTTTTTCTAAAAATGCTTTTCTTGGATTTAGGGGCCTCAAAATATATATTTCCGGTGAAATCTCGACATCGAATTTTTGGGTGGAATACAATACTTCCCCTACTTACCAGTAGAGAAAGTAAAAACCAAACATGTGGTAAAGGTAGAAGAAGAGGCAGTGGCGGATGACGATACTAACATACTCTGGTTCCTCACGACATAGCACAGCGGTTAAACATCTTCACTGAGCTAAACATACTTTTTGTTAACTTACTTCTTTATATGCACTTTAGAAGTATTGTTTGTTAGCATTAGAGCAAACAGTTACCAACATTAGTTAAAGTATTGCTTGCAAAATGCATAAGTTTAGAAGTAGAAGTTTCGTTTATAACGCGCATGAAAGCATACGTTATCTAAATTATATTGTTAATGAAATTAGCCTTCTGAAATCTTAAATATCTGCCAAATAACATTTTACATTCCTAATGAATAGTATTAATGCATTAAATTCACATCTGAGCAATTTTTAATCTCTCTATAAATGATTTTAATGTGTACTGCATAGTAAAACTTTAATCACATTTTTCTCAAAACTAGCTTTTGGCGCATACGCCCTTGCTTTACGTTTCTCACTATACTGGCATTAAATCTTGGGTGTTTATGAGCATATAGGGCATTATTTAGATTATGCATCTTTATCCTAGGGAGACTTATCGCTGTTGCGATTAGCTTGTTCCTTCCCCTTTCCTCCACCTCACATAACAGTTGCCCTGTGTTTAGTTCAATAAAATAATCATACTGCAGGAACTTAAAAACTAAATCAGTTTTTCAGTTGTGTTGCAGTCGTGTCTTGAGGACGAGCCGAAAATTACTCTGAGTGTTGTTTGGTAGTGTTAAATTAGTGTGCATGTGTTTTTATATTTTAACTAAAGCGCGTTCCACCCTTAGAAGACAGTACACGTTAAATGGAGCGCAGTGTTGCAACATGTACTAAAGCGCGTCTCACCCTTAAAAGACAGTACATGTTAAATGGAGCGCAGTGTTGCAACATGTACTAGTTGCGAATCTTTCTCCGCGAGCGACTCGAGGTGGCCGGAGTCCTGTACTTAGTCCTTCAATTGCTGCTTGACGAGACTTTGGTATCCCTGCACGCCTTTGTTACTGTATGACCTAAATTTACAAATGACTCGTCTGTATAAACAATTGATTTCCCCTGGTCCCTAAACCTTTTTACGTCTTTTAGATATTTATGTCGCCATCTGCTGATATCGATATCGTCTCTTTCTATTAATATGCACTTGTTACCCTTTCTTTCATATTCGAACCCCAGATCAGAGTGGCCCTTGAGAAATTTGGTAGCGTCTCATCACTGTTGAACTGTGACAAAATTATATTCAGCGTGGGTGGAATATTTGCAAACAGTAAAGAATGAACAATTCGCCGCACTCCACCTTGCACTATTCAATCATATTGCGTTAACCTAGCGTTTTGTGTAGTCCCGCCCTTTTCGCTTTCTTTTTCGATGGCGTTCTTAGAAGTCCTTTCATTACTTCCTTTTTAATCCTATACACTACTGCTTCTGAGCACCCGATAGCCTTAGCTGTTTCTTTTACTGCCTTAAACGCATTTTACTTCAAAAATAATCTAACACATTCATAATTATTTGGCGTTCCTTACTTCTTTATTTACCAACATATCGTCCCTTCCTAGCTTCACCCTCCATAACTACAAATATTTACAAAAATATTAAACAAATAACGCAATAACAGCTCACAGTTACACACACGGCTTCTTTCGAACTAATGCTAGTGCTGCTCCTTATACTATCTTCTGTGTCAGGCCTGACGCTGAATAGATGAATACCTTTTGTTTGCCTTACTGGGTAAAAGAAAGAGGTTACTACCTTTTGGTTTATTTTAAAAACTTTCTCCAATCTTCCTCAACATTTGTTCTCGCTGGTTCCCCGATGTAAACTCAATAACAAAAAAGTTTCACACTGCGTAACTTTTGCAGTGCACAGATATAAAATTTTCCGAAAAAATTTAATTTAAAAAATTATAACACTTAACTGGGTAAACATAGAGAATTCAAAGTAGGCAGGTAGTAGCACTATAGTTTACTCTACCTAAGAAAAAAATATAGATGCATTCTAGCAGTTAGTTTGTTAGTTAGTGCGTGATGAGTGTAGAAACAGCAAATATCGGACTTCTATTGAAAAAAACGTTTTCTGAAGAAATTTGGACCTATAGAAATGTATAATGACTCTGAAAAGGATATAACCTGATAGAGAAAAAAATTCTGCATAGGATAGTGTGTTCAAACCTGAAATTTATAACAAATAAATATTTATACCATGCTATTAGGAATCTGGCAACAAAGCGAAGGTAGAAAAGGACGCGGCTAATGGCAACTTGTATGCGCTAGATAGAGACAGAGATGTCCCATTTAACTCCATACTGTCTTCTAAGAGTGAAACGCTATATAGTTGAGAATCTTTCTCCGCGAGCGACTCCGAGGTGGCCGGTGTCCTGTACTTAGTCCTTCAATTGCTGCTTGACGAGATGGGCACTTTTAACTTTGGTATCCCTGCATGCCTTTGTCACTGTATGACCTAAATTTACAAATGACTCGTCTGTATAAACATGGGCGTCGCGAAGGGGGAGCAAGGGGGGGGGGGGCACGCCACCCCCCTCCCCCCTTGCAAGTTGGTAAACTTAATGTGCAATCAATTACTGACTATTAAACTATTATTTTAACTTTAATGTAAAGAACAATTTTTATTTAGCTCAAATTAATACGGTTATCTGCAACAAATATTATACATTTTGACAATAAAATAATGAATTAATATTATCTGATTGCAAACTTCCAACGTGCGGTCTCCCCTTGGAAAAAAGTCTGCCGACGCTCATGTGTATAAACAATTGGTTTCCCCTGGTCCCTAAACCTTTTTACGTCTTTTAGATATTTATGTCGCCATATGATGGTATCGTCTCTTTCTATTAATATGCACTTGTTACCCCTTCATTCATATTCGAACCCCGTAATCATGCAAGAACCGACTAAGAGTGGCCCTTGAGAAATTTGGTAGGGTCTCATCACTGTTGAACTGTGACAAAATTATATTCAGCGTGGGTGGAATATTTGCAAACTGTAAAGAATGAACAATTCGCCGCACTCCACCTTGCACTATTCAATCATATTGCGTTAACCTAGCGTTTTGTGTAGTCCCGCCCTTTTTGCTTTCTTTTTCGATGGCGTTCTTAGAGGTCCTTTCATTACTTCCTTTTTAATCATACACACTACTGCTTCTGAACACCCGATAGCCTTAGCCATGGGCGTCGCGAAGGGGGGCAAGGGGGGGGGGCGGCCCCCCCTTGGAAAATAACAAATGTAATGAGCAATCAATTACTGTCAGACTATTGCTTTAATTTTGAGGTAAAGTACACTTTCTATTTAGCATAAATTAACATGTTTATCCGTAACAAATACTATAATTGAATTTTTACAGTTTTTGGCAACAGAATAATGAATTAATTGCAAACTTCCAACATGCGGCCCCTCCCTGAAAAAAAGTCTGCCGACGCTCATGGCCTTAGCTGTTTCTTTTACTGCCTTACACGCATTTTGCTTCAAAAATAATCTAACACATTCATAATTATTTGGCGTTCCTTACTTCTTAATTTACCAACATATCGTCTCTTCCTAGCTTCCCCCTCCATAACTACAAATATTTACAAAAATATTAAACAAATAACGCAATAACAGCTCACAGTTACACACACGGCTTCTTTCGAACTAATGTTAGTACTGCTCCTTATACTATCTTCTGTGTATGGCCTGGCGCGAAAATACGCTGAATAGATGAATACCTTTTGTTTGCCTTACTGGATAAAAGAAAGAGGTTACTGCCTTTTGGTTTATTTTAAAAACTTTCTTCAACCTTCCTCAACATTTGTGCTTGCTGGTTCCCTGATGTAAACTCAATAACAAAAAAGTTTCACACTGCGTAACTTTTGCAGTGCACAGATATAAAATTTTCCGAAAACATTTAATTTAAAAAAATTATAACACTTAACTGGGTAAACATAGAGAATTCAAAGTAGGCAGGTAGTAGCACTATGGTTTACTCTACCTAAGAAAAAAAATATAGATGCATTCTAGCAGTTAGTGCGTGATGAGTATAGAAACAGCACATATCGGACTTCTATTGAAAAAAACGTTTTCTGAAGAAATTTGGACCTATAGAAATGTATAATGACTCTGAAAAGGATATAAGCTGATAGGGAAACGAATTCTGCATAGGATAATGTGTTCAAATCTTAAATTTATAACAAATGAATATTTATACCATGCTATTAGGAATCTGGCAACAGCGCGAGGTTAGAAAAGGACGCGGCTAATGGTAACTTGTATGCGCTAGATAGAGACAGAGATGTCCCATTTAACTCCATACTGTCTTCTAAGAGTGGAACGCTATATACCTACGCTGTTGTTATAGTGTTCACTGAACATGAGTAAGAAACAGATTGTACAGTCAGAACTACAAAGCTGAATGGGGATAAGTATAGTGGCTGGTTAACATTTTCTGAAAAGGGGTCTACTTTGGCATTTTGCAAAGTACGTGATTATACTATAAATATTGCATCATAAAACTGCTTTGGAGAGGCACGTAATGACAGACAAACATAATTATACAGTCTGCTAAACGGCTAGTTGGGCAAAAAACTCTGTCATTTGCACACTAGTATCCTGATTTAACTACCAAAGTAAAAGAAGCAGAAATTCGTCTTGTTGCTTTTCTAGCAGAGTATATTTCTTATAATATTATGGAACATCTACCCTCTTTAGTTAAATCAATATGGCCTAATATTGAAATTCCAAAAAGGATAACCTGTTCTCGAACAGCTATTCTAAATAACGTTTTGAGTCTTGAGAGTAGATAAATGTTATATGCAATGCTGAGAAAAAATAAGTTTTCTATAATTGTGGATGAATTTACAGACGTCAGTTCTTGCAAATATTTGTGTTTGGTTGTTCGATTTGATTCTGGTATTGGCAGGGTTTTGGATTCCTTTTTCGATTTGATATCTGTAAGTAATGCTAACGCAATTAACTTATATCAAAGTGTGGTAAACTCTTACTTCTAGAAACATTCCTTACAAAGACAGCATCACTGGATTAGCCGTAGATGGAGCTAGTGTTATGATGGGTAAAAGACATTCTTTGTCTGTTCTTTTAAAGAATGATATGCCAGACTTGTTTATAATGAAATCTGTTTGCCATTCATTCAATTTGTGCTCATCCTATGCTTGCAATAAACTTCCGCGAGAACCAGAAGATCTTATTTGAGATGTCTTCAATTATTTTCATGCCAGTGCAAAGCGTACAGAAGCTCTCAAAGATTTTCAAACGTTTGTCAACACTAAGTCACACAAATTATTACAGCCAAGCCAAACACGGTGGTTATCTCTCGAGTTAGTTGTGTATTGTATATTAGAGCAGTATGATACCCTTTATTCTTTGCTTCACCTATGCTTCTTCTGAAGAGAAACTACAAGCAACTGAAGGAATTCTGAACAAGCTAAAATCACCCTACAACAAGCTACACCTGGGGTTCCTTCAGTTGTTTTACCTATTTTCAACGGTCAAAACAAGCAAATCTTGCCTCTGGCCCGGAGGACCCGGGTTCGATCCCCGGTATCAGCATGGGGATTTTATCCCCTCTGGGAGGTCTGGCACGGAGTGCACTCAGCCTCGTTAGGTCTCGGGAGGACCAATTGAGGAGCTACTTGATGAAGAAGTAGCGGCCCCAGGTCTAGAAGACCGCATAACTGGTCGAGAGGGCTCGGGGCGCTGACCACGTCCCACCCTCCAGTACTGCGTCTCACCAATGACGCCTGTAGTGAGCAGAGGTGGGGGACGCAGCGGCTGGGTGGTAGGCCTTGGCCCTTCGTGGGCTGTCGCGCCGGGGTGTAGTAAAACAAGCAAATGCAAAGTGAAGAACCTTGAATTCACAATCTAAAAGCGGATATTGTAAACTATCCTTGACTGTTACATTAAACCTAAACATTGAAATACACTGAAATAGATAAAATTGAATATAGTGATCCAACAGTATTTCTTCCTGTTGAAAACATGTACTTTGGTGTCAAAGTTCAAATATCTTGGACAAAATCATCCCTGCCGAAGAAACGTGTACAAGTTTTCAAATTACGCTGTGTTGATTTTTACATTGAATCAGTCCGCCAGATACTAAGTCGATTTTATTTAAGTGATCCTCTTCTTGCAATGTTAGACTATTAGAACCAGCTAAAATCCAAACAGTTCAGTCAATTGCACAATCACTTGCTTCTTGTTTTCCTAACTTGGTGAAAGCAGTTCAAGATATCAAACAAATAGATACAGAATGGAGACTATTGTGCAATGCTGACATTGCATGTGGCAGTATCTCTACAGCACAAAAATTTTGGAGTGAAGTAAAGAGAAAGAATTATGCCGATTAAAAAAAAAAAGGTTTTCCCTTTTTAATCCAAATTTATCTGGTGTCTTTAGAGTTTTCCATATTCTAGTGCTACAGTGGAACGAGTGTTTTCAACTGTAAATCTGATGAAAACAAAACTAAGGAATCGGTTGTCAACCAAAATAACGTGCGGATTGTTACATGCAAAACGACTTGTGTCAGATTCAAAGTGTCATTCCTTTGCAATTTCAAGTTCAATATTGAAGAAAGTGAAGACATATGTACGATAGTGATTGACAATAACATAGGATCCACATTACTCTGCCTGCACGCGAATGGTCTACAGAAATGGTGCGTTCTGTTCCAATTGTAATTTTATTTCATAGAACGTTTAATACCAAATGTAAGCTTTCATACATCATCAGCAGTAGTAGAAGTAGCAGAGTAGTAGTAGTAGCAGTAATAATTGTAATAATAATTAATAACAATAATAATAGTGATAATTAGGGCTAGGAAGTTCATGCATTTGCATGTTTTTTCATAGGGGTTAAAAATGTATGCTTTTACATTATGTGCACGAATTATGGAATTTTAAGTTATTTGGACGTGATTTTATGGTGCATATAACTGCATATTTTTTGATTTTGATAAATGCATATTA